>JAODLL010057987.1:0-18332 GCA_026546735.1 Forbesichthys agassizii | reverse complement strand
CAATTTTTTATATATGTATATAAAGTCTTTAATTGATATTAAATCTGCAAGAGCTTGTTAAAAAAGAAGTGAGTGCAATATACATTTAGCCAAAGCAGATGCATGAACTCCTCCCCTCTCCTTCTCTAATGTTGGGCTGTTTTTGTTATACAGTAGAATCAGACCTCTGACAACACGCGAGTAATATGGCCTACAAATGAACGTTTGACAACACAATCTCATCAAATCGATGAGATTATAGAGCAAGGGTGCAGCGGGGGTAAACATGTTTGGTCTATGTGCGAGAGGAAAATGGAAGCGCCCGCTAGTGTTCCTTTAAGACAGAGTGACTGCGCTCGAACACAGCAGATGAGCGGTGCTGCATGCTTTGCTTTTGCACATGTTGTACAATGGTGGGCCCGAAACTAAAACAGCTCCGGTATTTTTCTCCGCTTCATTTAATCCGTGTTCGCGTGTAGCTTTTCACCGTGTCCCGCAATGTTTTCGTTGACGCTTTCTACCAATGCGTGTGACGCGCTGCATCTAGCAGAGTGCTAACGCTAACATTGTTAGCTGCTGCTCACCTGGTATTTACCGCTACAGGCTATAAACCGGACCGAATGAATCTGCTACAGATATATCAGCGGATGTATTAGGGTAGGTACACACAAACACACATCATGCCACACATTTGTCTTCTTTTGGTTTCAGGATTACTAGCGCGTTCGCAGATCATTGCTGCCTCTCAGTCCATTGACGGCACTATTTTTTCAGATCGGAGCATAGTTATAGGTATATTTTTTCGAGTCGACTGTACATTTAGCAAATGGACGTATTTAGTAACCGGTGACGTCGGTTACGTCGACTAATTGTCCCAGCACTACTTTGTTCATTAGAATCAGGTGTGTTGGAGCAGGGAGACATCTAAAACATGCAGGGCTGCGGCTCTCCAGGACCAGGGTTCCCTACCCCTGCTCTATACTCATTTTAATTGTGATCAACACTCTCCACAACATTGGGACAGTTGTGTTTACCACTAAACATAATATTTCCTTTACTTACACTGATTAAATGTGTGGGCACTGAATACACCCATTTGTGGAATTTAGCAAGTAGAATCACTAGATCACAAGATCTTACATTTGTACATTTTCACAAAAAAATTGAATTCACAAGGTAAAACATAATATAATATGTTGTAGTTTCATATGTACAAAAAGCAAACTTAAATATTTTAAAGTGGGTGCCCATCTGCATCCAATGTTTATTACTCAAGTTGAGTCTTAACTATTATCTTGAATGGAAACAATCTATTAAATGTTTCTACATAATGTCTTACTTGAGCTCTCTGCTGAGTACAATGTTTATCCTGTTATTTAGGGGTCTGTTCTTCTCCGGGATGGAAAACCATGTCTTTCGGCCCATGATGACAACATTCTGTTTGCCTGCACACAGCAAGGAGATCAAGGTCTACGGTTAGGGCCATCTAGGCCTAAATCCAGCTGCCATGAGATAGTGAAAAATAATTAACTCCAAACGTATTTTAATAGCGCCATTATGCTTAAGAATTGGCATTTGCCACATTTTGGGATACATTGTAAAAACAAAAAAAGATTTGCAACTATATATTTTTTGTGTACAATCAATGTAACGGATCAATAATAGAAATATCCCTTGTGTTTGGGCCTACTGTACCTTCTGCAGACGGGGTCATTGTCATCTTGCGGAAATGTTTGAATTCGTTACTATAAAAACAAGTGTTCAAAGGTTCAAATATGTGCCTGCATTATCAGACAAAGTCGTGCGTCAGCATCGCTAACTATCATATTTTCAAAAGCACTTACTTTAGTCTGATGGGATGCCAAGGCAGGTTGCCGTTATAACCAATTCCCATATCGGGGCAGATGGCAACAATGCCGTTCAGAATGCGAGGCATTATATTTGTAATATCAAATAAAGGTATGATTGGTACATGTATTAGTATATTGTGATCCCAAAGTTCCCGCCGCCCACAACCATTCGGGTACAGGAAACCACTCTTCTTCTAGTTCTACGACGATTGGCATTGCTGCTACCTTCTGGCCTGGAGATTTTACATGTTAAATTACATTCTGTCTGGGAGAAATTATTATTAGAAATGTGCTGCCTTAGATGTGTGTGTGTGTGCTTCGCGGAAAAGCGATTACATGAGTCGGTTTGATGTTTTTTTCTATTTTTTTGGTAACATCCTCGTATCCCTCAACATGGACATTTGATCAACTACTGCCTCCTGCTGGTCACCTGAAGACGTCTATTTACAATGCATTTTTTGCTCAGCTAAATTTCCGTTTCAATGAAGGTAACGATACCGTCTGGATGTACGAGTTATAGGCCTACTTGTGCTTGTTATCAGTTGAGAAGTGCCTATAGTTCCAAGTCAGGAATTCTGGATACAATTTACATTTTTAACTATCAAAACAAATATCTACTGCATTCTCAGAAGCTCACCTACAAGTGCACAACTTGAGTTCCCATTTACAGCGCCAGGGCTGATACAAATGTGATTATGTAGGTCAGACATTATCTTAGATTGCTGACACTACCTTTAAATCCATATAAAGACATGTAGGCTATCTGAGCAGTTTACCTTTTTAATTACAAAATTATCATAAAAATAATTACTGTAGTAGGATTACAAGTTATGTTGTGTGTGACTATGCATACTATTACTATACAGACATATAGTACACAATACATAGTACAAAGTTACCAATAAAATATATTTTACAATAGAAAAACAAGTTGAGTTGAGTCAGTCCTCCAATGGAAGGGGATATCCTGAGCTCAGCTCTCCACTGATCGAACAGCCTTTATTCAGGTGTAATACATAGTTAACCTCTGCCCAGCAGTTTTTTCCAGGGCTTACTGGGTACCCTGAGTATGAATACAGATGGGACAACAGTGCAATATGTCATGAATGAAGAGGTCACATTCTAAGCAGAAGACACTGCTACAAGATGGACAAGTGAATACCTGGAGAGAAAAACAGATATAGGTGTGATTAAACATATAAACTATATGACATTTTCTACCAGTAGATAAGCAACAGCATCTCAGACAAAAACAAATGCTCTACATTTACACATCATTAGTGTATTTCATGACATTAATTCGTATCAAGTAGTTCATAGCCTATCAAAATATTAATACATATTAATTAATTGAAAATAAATTGTAGATATGAAAACAAAGAAGAGATTGCATTACAAAACAAAAGAGGGTTATTCTCTGCTCACACAATTGTTCTATATCTTTACATAAAATATAGTTGTTTGCTGCTATTTTAATGTTTAAAATATTGTATATAGGACCTTAAGGGATTGCTCTATGAATCACAACCATACATGTACCAAACTTACACTTTTGTCTTTGAGCTCTCCTTGACAAGCTTGACAAAATCTGGGAAAAAACAAAATATTATTTACACATTATGCAAAATAGGTGTCATGCTATTGATAAGTGTAGCAGGGTTTTAACAAGTCTAGAAATAATCAGAATCTGAGAAAGTCCAGTATATAAGTAGGTTTATTAATACATATGGAGATGATGGGGTAGAGGTTGCTCTAAAGTGAATATTGATGGGGACTGAACCCTGGTGTGCATTCGTGTGTTTAGCCCTACCTGTCTCCTTGATGTTGTTCTAACAGGCTCTCCACAAAAGGTGCGAGGGGGAAGAGATGATGGAAAGAACGAGCAAGGTGTGGTGCAGACACTAGAGTCAGCCCTGGAGACAGAACAGACATGCATTCGTTTACAGCTGAATCAGTTAGCAAAGCACATCTCAGACTGTGGAGCAATGATCCCCAATAAAGAAGTCATCATGTCTACATATGAAAATACTTCATTTGAATATCTGTGCTGAATTTAACAGTCTATAGACCACAAAAACATTCACCACTGTCAATGGAGGCCTAAATATTCATATTAACAAACATAATGACATCAGAGCCATGGAGTTGTTGAATATACTGGACATCTTGTCCAACATGTGAGAGAAGCCACTCATCGCCAAGGCAACACTCTTGATTTAGTCATAACAAAAGGGTTAAACATAAATAATCTCTCAGTATCTGATTTATCTTATCTCTGACCATCACTGTTTTTTTATACAAATTTTATTGCACAAGAGAGGAAGGAAAACAAAGGTAAATTCTGGTTCAACAGAGATTCCTAGATGAAACTGCTGAAACAAAGTTATGCAATATCATCAAATCTATTGATTGCTATGACTGTTCACTAAATTACATGGTTAACGTTTTCAATGATGGCATGTCATATGCTTTAAATGCTGCCGCTCCACTAAAGACCAAAATAAGATCAACTGGCAAAGTAACCTCATGGTTAAATAAAGCTAATGTTAAGGTCTTGAAGATTAGGTCGATCAGCAGAAAGAAAATGGTGGAACACATGGGCTTACAGTTCAATGTGATATTTACTAAGAATCCATTAATGCCTATAACAACGCAATCCGCCTGTCAAAACGGGATTATTTTACCAATACCATCTCAGAGAATGCTGGAAACCTTAGAGTACTGTTCTCCACCATGGACCAGCTTCTGAATATCACCCCTACCCCCCACAGCCCTCTGCCTCAGTGTGAAGAGCTAGCACTATTCTTCAATAACAAAATAGCCTCAATTAGAGCCAGAATTCCCACTACTACTTTATCCATTAATGTAAACAGTAAACCCTGTATTAATTAGGTAACTGGGAACATTTTCTTCTGTAGCACTTAGTGAGCTTTGCACCAAAAGTAACTCTTTCACCTCATGTATTGACCCTTTGGCCACATAATTCTTTAAGCGGGTGTTTGACAGTCTGTCAGAATGTCATGTTATGAAGATTATTAATAATACCACTTGAAACTGCAATTTTTCCTGATGCTTTCAAAACAGCTGTTGTAAAACCTATGAAACCATAAAGAAATCCAACCTGGATTGTTAATGCGATGACCAACTACAGGCCAATATAAAACTTGCCATTTATTAGTAAGATACTGGAAAAGATAGTCCTGGTTCAAATAAACAAATTTCTTAAAGAAAACTATCCATGAGCAATTTCAATCAGGGTTAAGCACTGAAACTGCTCTCACCAACAAAATCAATGGTCTCCAGCTCATTCAAAACTCTGCAGCTAGGCTTTTAACAAGAACTAAGAGAGAACATATTACTCCAGTCTTGGCTGACCTGCATGGCTACCAGTAGCATGCAGAATAGATTTTAAGGTCCCTCTCCTTACATATAAGGTGCTACAAGGGCTAGGACCAAACTATACAAACTATACCCTCCAGAACACTAAGGTCATCAGACAGTGGTTTATTAAAAGTTTCTAGTAAGAGCATAACTATGCCCTGAAGCTATGGAACTCACTACATACGACGTTGTCCACTTTTAAGTCAAATCTCAAAACCGTTTTATTTCACAAAGCTTACTTTTATCTTATTTTATATAGGAATACATTTGACTGTTTAAACATATTCTTACATTTTAATTATGTACTGTATTTTTTATTTATGCTTGTGTATGTGCATATTTAAGTATGCATAGCAATGTTCCCCAATCCTGGTCCTAGAGGGCCGCTGCCCTGCATGTTTCAGATGTCTCCCTACTCCAACACAGCTGATTCAAATGAATGGGTCGTTATCAGGATTCTAACGACCCATCTGATTCCTTTTAACCATTTTTATTAACTATGTAATTTCAGTATCAAGTTATGTAATGTTATGTAATGTTTCTCTGTATTTATGTATTTGTTTATGGGATGCACAACTGTATGTATTCCCTCTCTGTAAAGCACTTTGAACTGCAATTCTGTATGAAAAGTGCTATATAAATAAGGATGATTATTATTATTATTATTATTATGTCCGGGACGGATGTCAGGACCTTGGCTGGGAGACCACCCCAGCTTCTAGCCAACCCACATCACAGACCTACCACAGATTTTACATTCCACAGGCAGCTCCGTGTATTTGGCATAACACTGTGGGCAAAAGTATCCTCCGAGAGATAGTCCAGGATTGCTACTGCTGTCCAAATGACTGGAATCACAGACACACACAAAGATATCAACCATTAGATCACATGCTGGTACCAAGAATGGCCAGTGCAAATAAAGTCTTTAGGTTAATTCTTAATTACCAACATGACATTACAGTATACAGTGCATCCGGAAAGTATTCACAGTGCTTCACTTTTTATACATTTTGTTATGCCTTATTCCAAAATGGATTAAAATATTTGTTTCCCCTCAAAATTCTACACACAATACCCCATAATAACAAAGTGAAAAACGTTTATTTGAAATGTTTGCGAATTTATTACAAAATAAAAATAAAATAACTGAGCGATCGGGGTAAGTGGGCTGTAGTCAGGGAGGTGACCATGAACCCTATGGTAACTCTGACAGAGCTCCGGCGTTGCTCTGTAGAAAGAGGAGAACCTTCCAGAATGACTACCATTTCTGCAGCACTTCACCAATCAGGCCTGTGTGGTAGAGTGTCCAAACAGAAGCCACTCCTCAGTAAAAAATACATGACAGCCCACCTGGAGCCACATGAAGGACTCAGTCCATGAGAAAGAAAATTCTATGGTCTGATGAAACAAAGGTTGAACCCTTTGGCCTGAATGCCAAGCGTCATGTCTGGAGGAAACCAGGCACCACTCATCACCTGGCCAATACCATCCCTACAGTGAAGCACGGTGGTGGCAGCATCATGCTGTGGGGATGTTTATCAAAACCTGCTTCAGAGCACTCTGGACCTCAGACTGGGGAGAAGGTTCATCTTCCAACAGGACAACGACCCTAAGCACACAGCCAAGATAACAAAGGAGTGGGTTCAAGACATCTCTGTGAATGTCCTTGAGTGGCCCAGCCAGAGCCCAGACTTGAACCCCATTGAACACCTCTGGAGAGATCTGAAAATGGCTGTGCACAGACACTCCCCATCCAACCTGATGGAGCTTGAGAGGTCCTGCAAAGAAGAATGGGAGAAACTGCCCAAAAATCGATGTGCCAAGCTTGTAGCATCATACTCAAAAAGACTAGCTGTAATTGCTACCAAAGGTGCTTCAACAAAGTATTGACCAAAGGCTGTGAATACTTATGTAAATGTGATTGTTTTTTAATAAATGTGCAAACATTTCAAACAAACTTTTTTCACTTTGTAATTATGGGGTATTGTATGTTGAATTTTGAGGATTTAAAAAAAAAATCCATTTTGGAATAAGGCTGTAACATAACAAAATGAGGAAAAAGTGAAGCGCTGTGAATGCTTTCCGGATGCACTGTGTACTAGATTCGATATTAGTCTTTAGTATCCCAAAGTTGCATTTTGGTTTGGCTTCACACAACCATCATAAAATCATTAAATAAATGAAATAGATTATTATACAACAACTGCTCCATTTAGATTTCTGACCACCAAAGTTGGAAAGAAGCAGAATAATGTGATAGGATGGGGCGTTGTGGAGACTGTAGATGAAGATGTTCTACACTTCATGCTACGGATGTGAATAAGCATGTTAAGGAAAATAGGCTCAAACGTATATTCTGCAGATATTCAAGGCATATCTGAATTCTATGGGAAAAAAATCAGTAAACTGACATTTTCATTTATTGGGAAAAGACCTGCAGAGGGTCTTCATGCTATTCACTGTTTTTCTATAATTCTATGCCACTTCTGGTAACTAATTATCATCATCATCTATAAACTACAATGATTAAATGCTTATATGTAGAAAAGCACACTTACGACATGCTGAATGAAGGTTTGGCATCCTGGTCGCACACAGACCCCATAGTGTGTTGTGGGAAACCTGAAAACAAAGTGCATTAAATATGATAAACTGCTTGTTTACAACAAACAGCAAATGGAGCAATGGAGGCACTTTGACTCTATTTAGTTCTGCCTATCCACTGTGGTAGCCAGTGGCATAAACAGTCTACCTGTGGACAGATGGATATTATTTTCCCACAAATGTCAGTAATCATTTTGCATTATCAGCAAAACTGACATTAACTTTTTTTGTGGGGCCAGATACTATCTTACAAAATGTCTGGGGACCTGTATGAGACAATCTGTCTTAAATGTGGGCGGTCAAGTGTTTAACTGTTTAAAATGTAAACCAATCCAACACCTTGTGAATGCCAAGCTCAAAATAGGGGCAGTGATTCAAACAAAGAGGTATATGAATTGCAGGAAGCTGACTGCAGGCATGAGTACCCAACTGATTTCTCTGATCCATTTCAGACTAATTGTAAACAGTACATCCCCAGATGTGTACTCTCGCCACCTGGTGGCCAGGGGCTAGAACTACCCATACAAAAGGTAGAGATGGTTGCTGTAAGTGTCATTGCCACACACTAACCCATACGTATCAGGGAACACTCAGAGGTGGAGCTGACTGGAGGGGGCTTGACATGGAACATCAACAGCTCCTTGAAGTGGCTCTCGTCCAGGATGACGTGGTACGTGCCCCCCGTCTCACGCGTCAACACCGTGCACACACGCACCTCGGCTGACAAGCCGATCACAGACACACGGATCTTCAGACTCTTCAGCGTCTGGTGAAGGTGGCAGAATTCATAACAAATCATCATACATCTGTTGTAGCACCTCTCCAGAATGACAAATAAGTCTTCATCTTGTTGAAGTAACAATCATGTTATAGCACCCCAGCAACCACAAATACATTAGCCTAGTTTGTCTGGAAGGAGTCTCAGCCTCTTCCATCCATTAGCCTTACGTCACGTAAGCAACTCTGATCTGAACGTCTGATACATGTACCCATGTAAGCTCGACACAGGACTCAGGAATTAATACTGCCAATTTCCATTGGCTGTTAGCATTGTCACAAGTATGTATCTGTAATTCCCGGTGTGACGCCAGTGCAGTTCTTAATTTACTAGTTTATAATTAAACATGTAACCGTAGCCTACACATTATACAGTCCTGTTGTAAAGGCTGGCTCTGTGAGACTAGTCTAGAAACAACTGTGAGAAAGAGAGGAACACTCAGTTGTATGGCTGTGTATTGGCAAGAACCTGGCGATACGATACATATCACGATACATGCCACGGTGTGATATATTGTCATTTCTAATTTGTGGAAAACTGTCATAGCAATGTTAATGTGTGGCGCCACTACAAAAAATAGGTACTGCAGATGGAAATGAGCTTTAAGGTAAATCTGGCAACAAGCATCTTCTCTCTTTTGAGGTTAATGTATGGTGTATGGTCCCTTTTACAAATTGAGCATAATAAATGAAATACAATTTAAAATAATAATTTGTATTATTTTTTATTGATAGTGTTTTAGAGAATTGATACAGTATCGCGCAACATATCGCAATACTCAGGTGTATCTCGATCATTTTGTACACCCCTACTAAGTTGTGGGTGGGGCTTACACCTGGTTTCAACCTATCAGCACTGTTGAGGTGGATTCAAACTCCCAGCTCTCCAGACAAGCTGGAGTGATTACTCAGGGTACTGCGGGCACCACAACACACCTGACGAGTTGAGTGCATGTTCTACACTGCCATGGGAATATACTGAAGCATAATGATTGAAATGGCACTGCTAGATTACGCATGTGAAGGTACCTTGATCAGCTCATAGATGTTGGCTGGGTCACATGTGGTGAGGCTACTGAAGACTATTAGAACCTCTCTGCTAGTGTGTCCTGGCATGTGCCTGCAACAAAACAGAACATCAGCAGCCCCACACAGTACTGTGTCACGGCTGTTGATGTATCATATTCAGCTCACTTGAGCGTCTGCATGGCCAGGGTGAGGGAGTTGTATAGTGATGGCTCCCCGCCACACACAGTCTCCACTGCTTTCTTCAGGGCAGTAATGTGCTTCATAGGGTTCCCTTTGGGTGGGGAACAACAGTCAGGCAGTCGCACTGTTAAATACTGTTATGGCCTTCAGTCAAGGGTATTTGGGTGTTAACACTCACCTGCTAAGTCAGTCAGCTTCTCTGCCCGTTTGTTCTTTGTAGTAATAATGCCCACCTAGACACACAGCAAATATAATACAGAGCTCGTGCCACTACTGTGTATAGCATAAGTCATACTGGAATCATTTTTAAAAGTATATTCAAATATACTCAAATACCTGACTTATGGGATTTTGGTCAAAATACTCCTCCACAAATGCTTCTATCAACTGGATCGGAGAGAATGAAAGATGTTTTGAAAGTTTTCCCATGACCACTCGGATAACTACAAGTGTTGAATTCCTTGGCCCGACTGACAAATCTATCTACCTTTAGAGTAGAGGTAAGGCGGTTTGGCTTCAAGTCCTGGTCTTCCATACTTCTTGAGGTATCAACCACTACATAGAGGTGACGCATCTGCAGCACAGGATGAGCTTGTGTTCAAATGTACATGTTCAATGTCACACAATAGGTTATCCGCAATTACAAATAAAGCTCCTCACTCACCATCCCAAGCCGCACTTGCCCATGGCTCTGTAATAATCTGCAGACGAAGGGGTAATGAGGAATAAAGAGAGTAATCTTTGGAGACATTCAAGGAGGCTTTTTCAAAAACAAGTCATTGTGTACAGAACATGTATACCTTTTTCTTTTTGACTGAAACAAAATTTCTTCAACAGTGGCCTTGAGTGATCCAAATTCATCTTCTTTAAGAACTTCCCTGTGACATGGAAAGGCAGAAATATCACATTACTAGTAAATATGAACACAATACCATTAGGCCTACGTAGTAGTAAAGTCCTCATGTTGTAACAGTGTCTCACCATGTCCTCTCATAGCCGCCTTCCCAGCGCTTGGCTCTCTCTGGTTCTTCATCCATTATGTTGGATGGCTAAAGCTTCAGCTAAGTGTTAATGCTTCAAACTGGAGCCAAAGCAAAAATCAGCAGTCAAATAATGCTGATTAATGTGGAATCACCCAAATATACACAATGCACATGCACTAGAGAATATCCTACAATATACACAAAAATATGATAAAACAGTACAAACAGCATAATAACATCAGTTTAAAGAATTTAACTGTGGAAAATATATAAAGCACATTTGATTGGTGATTTGCATTGCATGTTTATGAATGTTGTTTATTACAACAAGTAAATTATCATTAACTATGGGTCTACTGTTACAGGGAAAAAACAAAAACGTTATTATTGAAAACCTACCACACTAGCATCTAAAATAATATTCATATTAATTATCTGATCAGAAACCTTATTCAGGAATAAAGCATAATACATAGACTACACCAATCTATTCTTGCCTGCTACATCCATGGTCGCGTTACAGTAAGTACCTATAGGTAATATGCTAGAATAGTGTATGTCATTACATTACACGTTACACGGACTACCTATATGTTAATTTATTATCCAGCCTAATTACTTTGAGGGATTTTTTTCTAAACGTTGTGATATTGAAATAAATGCCCAAATACCTCAAAGCGCTGCTACCGGGTGATAATGAAAACAATAAATCTTCTTCTGCAAATTTCTTGGAGGTCTGCAACTAAAAGTGTTTGCTGCCACCTACTGTATTGCAAAGTGAAGTCCCATCTCAGGAAACAGACGCATCTTAGATCTCATTTTTCATTTGTTGCAAATTGATCTGGATTTATGACACTGGCATTATTTCTATTAGATCTAATAGACTGTAAAGGTCTGGCCAGCCTAATCGAACACCTCGCGCAGGCTTCCGTAAAAAGCGTCCAACATTACAGATATGTTCCAATATATAAAAATCTATATTATCTAAAATCTCCTATATTTAAGTTAAGAAAAAAGAAAAAAAGAAAAAAGTAGGTAACCTAAATATCAAGGTCCTTCACAGATGCCACAACCCCAATCTGATATGTGTGTTCCACAATTATTCTGTAGACATTTTAATGCCATTTGTTCTAACAATACAAACAAATCATATTTTCTTAATGCAGAAGCAAAGTTAATTGTTTCATTCACATTTTTAGCAATCCTGTGTCCTATGGTTCAGATTATTTTGTCCACAATATGTTCACATTTTATTGTAATTAATGTGTCTGTTTGACATACAATAGCTTTACAAAATTGCACATACCATTTGAGAGAGAGAAAAAAATGTTAATGAACAAATGTAAAATTGTCCCAAAGCTTCTGCCTGTGAATCTTAAGAGAAACACAAAACAAACTGGTGAATAATTTTTAAAGTACAAACATGTTGAAGGTCATCAAATCACTTACTGACTGCTCCTTCTTAAAACATTATTTACAGTATAAAAACATTTTACATACAAACCAAATAAGAGAATATAAAAATCTTTAGAATATATTTTGCCCTTGAGTTGAGTATTTCAATACTATACAAAATACAATGTATACATGCTGATAATGAAAAATGTCACCCCTTATCCTTCACTTTTAAGAGGCAATCAGCAAAAGCATAATGAAAACAAGCTGGTGCATGTTGAAATATAATAATTATACGAATCCATAGAATGAGAATAATAAGAAACATATATACACATGATGAAAGAACTGATGCTCTGCTGGCTTTCTGAATTATGTTAAATATGGTTCATGGTCTGCGGTCATAGTCGCTGATCTTCCTCTTGATATGGGACAGTTTGGACCTGAGATACTTGCATCTCTTTTTCTTTGCCTGGTAGGTTGAGGACTAGAAAAGAAGGACAATAACTTTAAATCCACTTCACGACTGCTTTACTACAACTGTTGATAATATAGTCAACAAAGGTTGATCTTACCTTCTTGAGATTCTTCAGCCTCGTGTATTCCTCCATGGCATCCTAAATTAGACACAAACAGAGACATGTGGTTATGACGCTGCACAGCTGTTTGGCCAGCTGAGGTAAAACCCCACCTTGAGTGCATTCAGTTCGATTTAACATTGCAAACATAACAAAACCCCTGACCTGAATGAGTCCTGCATTTATGGAGATTGATTTACATTTGGGCTGTATTAGGGGCATGACAGACCACAAACAAATCACTTTGTTCATCAAATTAAGAGTAAAGGTCACACATTCAAAATACAAACATTTCATTTGCATAACTAATCACTTCCACCCCCCATCGCTTTAAATCCTCCTTGTTTTGAATGTAATTCTCTTCAGCACTGTTTATATTAATCACACTAAAAGTATCAACAATGCACTGCATAGTAGTAGCACGTGGACATAACCTAACCACTTGTCACTTGAAAGACAAAAGAAATGCCAGAACAATATTTATCCATACTGTACACCCAGCATAATATATTGCGTACCAGGAACTGCGGACTGCTCTCTGGGTGGTGGTCCAGCTCTCTGTCCAAACCTGCCAGATCCTTGTTGATTTCATCAAGCTCTGCCTGCAAGCTCTTGTACTCCGTATGGTCTCTGTCAAACTCCCTCTTGTATTGCAGACGCTCCTGCTCATCCACAATAGGCGGGAACTCGCTGGCCCGGGAGAACACAGACAAGATGGCTCAGTGGAACAGACAGAGGTTCTCAATAGATTGTCTTGTCTAGAATAAAATGTTTAACTCAAGGACTTTATAATTATATTGTATATTAAAATGTCAAACAAAAGTGTCAAATATAAAAGCCATACAATATTACAGTAATATTACAACAGTTGACTATGTCTGGAGCGTACATTTGAGAAACACAATATAAGATGAAATAGAATAATATGTGTTGTGGGTTGGGGGAGGGCAGAGGAGACCAGGGAGAGTAGAACAAAGAGCTAAAGAAGTGGAATGGCAGCATTGTATTATCTACATCTATCATATCACTTATGCTTATTTATGGACTCACGTGTTGAAGTCTTCCTCACTCAGCTCATCTGCAGACCCCTTGTCACGCTCAGAGTCCTTCCATGTGCTCTTCAGGCCTCCCAAAGAGCTAGTCATGTCAGAATCTCTGCAAATACAGACTATATATATATAACATAGCATTCACGTTGTACATTGAATGTCCAAGTCTCCCAGCACAGCACATTTATTATTTGTGGGTAGGCAATTACATTATAATTAATAGTAAAGTTTGGGTAATACATTATAATAAATGTAGTGTTTGGGGTTAACTTCAATTCATGTTCAGTCATTTATATTAGAATATTGTGCCAAAAAGCCCCAGCCACATCAAGGAGCACTGCCTATTATAAAGAAACATTTACAAGAAAATGCACATTAAGAAAGGAACATTAATAATCCCCTCGTTTCCATTAACTTAACAAGGTCACCTGCACATTTCACACTGAACCTCTGAGATCTTGTATGCAGGCGGTCTTACATTAAGCAATGCTCCTGTGTGACTTACTTACCCAGGCAGGTACAGGGGCTTGTTGTAGTCCATGTAGGTCAGATCATTGGCGTCATTCACCAGCGCCTCTGGCTCACCAGATACATTTTTCACCTAAAGCACAAGTTATGGATGCTCAACATTATACATACAAATGTGCCCATTTACCATTATAAATGCAAACACTGAAGCATAATAAAGGAGCATATTAACTGTGCAGATATTAAAAGCAGGATACCTCACCTGAGACATAAATCTTGTCTGCTTGTTATAAATATTTTCTCTGCATCACTAGGCTCTATTTACAGCCAACAAGTTACCTCTGTTTAGGTCCTAAGTTGAACTTTTAATGTAGATAGAAGACATGGCTTTCATAAATGATAATTGCATAATGTAATAATGATACATGAACACAAAAAGGAATAAAACCTTTTGAATAAAAATGTATGTGTACTATACATACATACACAAACAATAATTATCATTCTAATGGGTTTAGGAATATTAATATGTAATACCTTGCTGGCTCTTAAAAAAAGCATTTTAAATCTGCACATTCATCACACACATTTTAGGGTTAATCTATTTTATAAATAAAAAAATATATATTAAAAAAGCCTTTATATAGAATAGTACCCCATAAAGCCATTCTTCCCTTTTGTGTCTATGGTTCAACCACAAAATTGTGGAGGGTGATAGGCATTCCCTTTCTGTTTCATGCCCCTAACATTTGTCACCATGCAGCGATACCAACAAAAAAGACAACATTTTTGTTGTGTCTGTTGGACACCCCCCCCCCCACACCCCCCCACACACACACACACACACACACACACACACCACCACATACACAAACAAAATCCAAAACCACGCGACTGAATTCACTCCCCATCAAATGTTCCATGCTCTTATCTCTAATTTCTCATAGTATGTTATGCAGCTGTCACCTATGCATGTCTATTGTAAACATGTGCCTTTTGTACAGGATGAACCGGTTTGACATGTAATGCTTGAACACATCGATACTGTCACCTCAGAGAACATGAAACACATTTGCGACAAAGACAGAAATTACTAGAAAAATACAAATATTAACATTGCAGGCGTAAATAATAGCCAAAAATAATGTGTGCTAAAAACAGCAATGGTGTATAAATGGGAATGCCCCCCACATCAGTAGTGGGATAAATGTATAGTTAATAATTATACCATTTTCATCATACTCATAAAACAATATAGAAGTTAAAAAGAAATTAACATAGTTTAATAGAATACAATTTGAGACTGTAGCTAAGCAGCTAATTATTTGCACCATGGTGACAATGTTGACAAATAGCAAGACACCATAGAACAAATAGAAGGTTTTGGGAAGACACACCCAGATACCAGAACTGAAATCTGCCTATCTCCCACCTTTCTAAACAGCTAGCAGACCCAGGGCTATACTATGTACACAGTACACACACACACACACACACACACGTGTAAGCATCACCCGGTGTTGTTTGGCACTGATAGCAAAAAGTATGAATTCTAAAACAAAATTAACAGAGTTGTATACATTTTGACTAGACAGATGATATGGACCATGTAGACTTTGTGTCCTCAATCCACGCACACACACACACACACACACACACACGCACGCACACGCGCACACACGCACACACACCGTAGTATTGTAGGGAATCACTCAGCCACTCACCCATTCTCCCACACTGTTGGGAAAGCCATCGCTGAGAACGTTCACTTGAGGTCGGCGTTCTTCCCAGAGGATGCGTTCTGGGCCCCAGCGCCGCATCTGTGAACGTGTCTTGACTGCAAATACCAGCAGGATGATCAAGCCCACCAGCACCAGGAAGCCCAAAACAATGGCTACGGCCTGCAGGAGGGAAGATGGGGGAGATAGTCGATTATTAGCTCATGTGAGCTTGCAGTCAAGTGTGTGATTAGTAGTAGGACATATGAAAACATTCTGAATGAAATGTGGTTAAAAAGATTGTTATGCTAGGTTGGTTAAGGTTGTTTTATGGTCATGATGTCATTTGATGCCATTTGTAAGTACATTTACTGTGTTCATGTTAATAACGTACACTTCGGTTAGTCATGTTGATATTCATCGTTTCCAGAGCGCCCACAGAGCTCCTCTCATGCAGTGCCTGTAGTTAGAACCTACCTCCTGTGGGTCCACCACACAGTAATGGTACATGAACTGGAAGATGCCCTGGGCCTGGTTCTGGTTTTCATACTGAGCACACAGCTGTCTGATCTGGTTGTAGTAGATGGAGCTTGAGGACTGGCCTGTAGGGTTCACTGCTACCAGGTACACGATGGTGGCTATGAACATTAAGAAGATCAGGATGGCTGAGATGATGATGCTGACCAGGTAGAACTTGATGGACCGGGCGAGGGTTTGCCGTGACACAACCACAATAAAGATTATCAGCACAGCGATGAAAGTGATGGCAGTAATGGCGATCATGAAGCCTTTCCCGGCTCTAGGGTCCAAGTATGTTCCTCCTCCACCGTACATACTCCCGGAGCCCCCTCCATACCCCCCACTTCCGTAGGAGCTGCCGTAGGAGCCCCCGTAGGAGCCCATCCCACCAGTCATCATTCCTCCACCAATTCCTCCCATTCCCATCATGTCCATTTGGTAGTCCCAGGCCAGCGTGGACGCGACACAGGCAAATATGACCACACACAGGATGACGATGATGATGCTCAAGATCTTCATCACGCCCGGCGGGGACGTCCAGCGGTAGAAGTGAAGCAGCTGATCCTCGGGGTAGTAGGATGGCATGGACACCCGCTCACTCTGCCTATATCTGGAGCCAGGGCTTGAGCACAAAGACAGAGACCATGGCCTGCTGTTAACACATGTTCATTTAGCTAATTAGTACTTAAATTATACCAGGTTGGGGTTTACTTTAATTGATGTGCAAATGTTGTGTAAATTTCCTTTTAAATATCCGAGCACCCAACACTGTGGATTAGGAGGCGCAGGAGATATTTTTTTGGGAGGGGGGGTGGGGGGTTGGGGGTGAAAGTGTGACGAAAAATGTCTCAAATTTTAAGACTACAACTATGCTTTTAGTTATTAAAACTAAATATAACGCCAGAGTAAAATCTGGCCGAGCCGGGAATTGAACCCTGCTCCCCTGCGCGAAGGACAAACACATTACATTATTTATAGAATGTTTTATTTTTTATTTATGTTTTTTTTATTATTAATGTTTAGTCAGACTTCCATATCTCTAAGTTAGTTGTTGTCGATTAATGATAACGTATTTTTCACTACATACAATTTACTAAAGAACTTACTGTCTGTGGCCACCTGGTTGGTATGGCGGAGGGATATATTTCTGAGGTGGCATCCTGGTGACCTGGATGTGTGTGGACTGTAAAAGTGTAGATTCTGCAAGAAATAAAGAGACTGCAGGCAATCATAAACGTTTGATATCTGAAAAGGAAAAATGAACAACGGCACACTTTTTCATGCACAACCATTATTATCTACACCACAGGTAATACATGAATATTGACATTTTAACAGAGGCTTCTCTAGTTATTGTAAAGGTGTAAGTTGTAAGCCACAGTTCAATTCAGTTTATTGGTACAAATAATTGTTATTTCAGTATAAACAAAAATAAGGAACTTCCTTCAAGTCAGTATCAGTGTCTATAGCAAGTCTGAATACAATTTGAACATGATCTTAAAGTCGTTGTTGATGCTGATCAATATGGTGTTCTGACGATTTATGATGCCTTGTCGAAAACCATAGCGCATGCCCTGTCGAAAATAGTTACATTATGTGTTCATTGTTCACATTTCCAAGATCCCATAAAGTATTAACTCTCACAGTATAATGTAAGTAATAAAAACACCTTATTGTTGCATACATTGCACACGTAATTTTCGGATATTGACATGGGACATCACTAATATGTGACATATGTGACGGGGACAGGATGGTCTAGTGGTCTGGGTGTTGGGCTACCAGCCAGAAGGTTGTGGGTTCTAACCCCAGGTGCTGA
>JAODLL010057976.1:0-18337 GCA_026546735.1 Forbesichthys agassizii | reverse complement strand
AGTTAAAATATATAATCAAAGCAGATTTGTATTTAATGCTACTTAAAACAATGGAACTATTTCCTTTTGAGTATTGTAATTCCCTTGTCGTCGTTTACTTTGAATACTTTGGAACATGAGGCTATGTCAAACATAATTCATGCATGTAAATAACCACTAGGCACAACCTAAACAGTTATTTTTGTGTGTATTTACAGTTCAATGAAAGGACATCTGCAACACTGGACTCAAAGCAGAGAAATGTCAAAGGAAATATTGAGTTCATGGGTCATGGCCGGTGTAGAATTTAGACAAGAAGTCAGTGGGGCGAGGTGTCTCTGTCTCATGAAAATATCTCATGATGTGTGTCTTCTGTTTCCACACATTAATTGTTTCTTGGAGATCCATCTTCCCCTATAGATGATACAAGCAGTAAAAATAATTATAACTTGTATTATATATAGCTTGGCAGCATCCATATACATTGATCATGCCTCAAACTGTCCAATCATACATTTTGTTAGCAACCATTCAAATAAGACCACTTATTTTAGCAGAATTAGTTCAATTGGGCTGTAGAAAAGGTTCCAGAGTTAACAAATATCCAATGATTTAGGTTTTTTTACCTTGATGACTAGCATGTCAATCACACGAGGGTCTGTCACATGATTGTTTCTGTCAAACAGATCCCTCACTTTATCTCTACCCTGTCGCACTGATATGTCAAGCTGGAACGTGGAAACTGTTAAGAAAAGTTAGACAGATCATTAAAACATCCATAAATACTACCTTCTAATGCATATGGTCGAATTAATTAATTAAACTTTGTCAAACCGTACGGTAGTTCCTTAAGGCTATCAAATAATCTTAACAACAGCACATACAATAAACGAATGCATACAATAAAATAATGCTTGTCAGACAGGAACTTGGAATGGATATCACTCATGGTCTGCAACTGCGTCCACCTTGGCCTTGGTAAATACAAATAGGCCAGACTCAGTTGACAAACAAAGCTAAATGAAATAACCAAAAAACTAAAGTTAACTCACACGAGACCAATAATGTTGTTAGGTCTGACTCTGGACCCATATTTTTGTATTACGTTAAAACGAGGTTCAATCAAATGTTATAAAGCACAATCAACGTTGTACAAAGTGTCAATCGTCTACCGTACCGTAGTCACTCTAGTGATACTATTTACATATACCGTACGGTACCGTAGCGTCATTGCAAAATATCTTAAAATATATAAATCGTTAACTCGCCTGACAAGCTAACCGAACATGGTGTACGGTAGAATATTATTAACAGTGATTAAGCTAACATACACGACCTTGAAGCTCACAACACGGTTTTCTTGTAGTTTTCAGCGACATACATACCAGTATGTGGCACCTCACGGTACCAGGCTCGGTAAAGTTCCCGAACTCTGCGCTTTGCCTCGTCAATGTCTCGACTGAAGATGGGTTTTACAACTTTAGAAGCATATTGCGTTCTTGCTGCCGCGGTGGACGCCATCTTTGTTTTCCCCTGCTCTTCTTCTTTGGTTTGCAAACAGGTTGCCGCCAGCATCTAGACTGGAGTTTAGTTAACACCCGTGGTTTAAATGTGTACCATATTTCTAAATCTTTTACATTGTAATAAACAGTACCATTGCCCTGTTTTTACTGGTACATCAATTAATCATAGCTCATAAATACCTTTCAAATTAACTTCTGCATTGAAATTGTAAAGAAGGTGCCGTGCAGTTAGCCTGCCATCTATAGGCTAATAAAAAAATGTTTTAGTCATCTGTATATTTCGCGTTATGGGACCTTAGTTAGGAAAATAATATGTATGGTAGTCAACGGCAAGAATAACATTATTTTTAGATGCCGTGTGTTTTATGACACGAAGCACACGTTTGATTATTTAAAATAAAATTATTCTAGTCAAGAAAATAACAGTTTGTCGTGCATTTGTTTAAGTATAATATTGTGAAAATATGTAGCAGTGTCCGAAATAAATAGTAGCTACTGATCAATATCTGTACTGATCAGTATGAATACTGTACTGTGTCTACTGTACAGTTGGCAGACAGTACGCAATACGCGTAACTGTGTCGTGACGTTGTCGCGTCACAATCCTCAAGACGAAGAGAGCATTGTTTTGAAGACGTGTGTTGTGCGAGACGAAGGCTGTAGTTCACGTAGTTGGTAGACACAAAATTAAGATTACTTTATAGTTTCACAACTGCAACGTTCTTGACTTGAACAATGTTACATAGACGCACATCATATGTGTACTTCGTGTCACAATTCAAACGGGATCTAAACATAACTTTATTCTCGCCGTTGACTACCAGATATTTTTTCCAAACTAAGGTCCCATAACGGCGCTCTATTTATGTATATCATGGTGTATAGTAAAATGCATGATTATGACATCCATATAGTTCTAATAACTTTTATTGATTGCAAAAATGCCTGACATATCACTGACAATTATTACATGCCTACAGTACATTAAATATAAACAGAAAATAATATGTAGGTAGCTAGGGTTATAATCTTATAATACAACATAAAAAAAAAATATTGGCTCATTGATGCAAAATAAGTAATTTGTTGTGCTAGCGGCTGACAAATGCTAGATTATCCAATAAAGTTTTGGTTTATAGGTCATGCTTTTGAGACCATCTAGTGATACAGCATTAATTAAAAAACCTTTTGGAGTATCTTCTCCACAAATAGTTGGTACAAATCTACAATGATTGAATTATATATTTCTGACATCCCAGGTATTATATTTGCCACTTGGTATTATTTGTAAAATGTACAAATATTTATGTTAAGAAACATTCAAATTGAATGATGTATACAATAAATTCCAATTGGACAATATAAACTAGATAGACACTGCCAATAGCTCTTTTTGTGTCTTTAACAAATCAAATGGCTCAGATTTGTATAAATTCCTCTGGGCAGATAAATACTGGACACTTGGTTGTCAGCATTTAATGAATTATGTGATATAATTAGCTTCACTGTTCACCTTTAACACTTAAATGTCATACTCTAGCTTTACTCCCAATGAAAATCAGTTTGTTCAACAGTAGTCCCAAAACACACTTTGAATCCTAAACGTATCATTAAAAATGACAATTGTAATATAGGAGCTCCCCTTTCTAAACAAAGGCAATGCTACTTGTAGAGGAAACTGAGTAAAAAAGGACGACAGTAGTTCTTTTAAGACTATTGCATTCATTCCTGCCATCTCACTCTCATGCCTCACTCATTAGCCTAAACAAATACATGGTACTTTTGTGGGTCATGCTTCCATATATACAAATGTAATCTTTCAACAAATATTCCAGTTTCAAGTCCAAATGTGCATTCACTCTTACACTCACTAAAAACAAAAAGTGCAGATTGATATAATATGCGCTGCCCAGTGTATTTCAGTCAATCAGCTAATGACTACAGTAAGCTGCTGATTGGCAGAATGGTTGATAGTGAAGGCACTGCTAAGGTTCCCCAAACAGACTGTACTGTCCAGTAATCCGAGCCAGGCAATAGTCTCTTTTCTGGTAATGTGTCGTCCATTGTTTGGGTCACCACCACTAAACAGACATAAGTAGGAAAAGAAAAAAAAAAGAAAATGATGAGACATGTATATTCCATTCAAATTACAAAACAAGTAGCATTATAGTATACAGTACTAAAGGCTGCTGTATGTATGAAGCACATTTCATAATCTGTGGCAATTCAAAGTGCTTTGTAAATAAAAAAGCAAATAAACTGATTAAAATAAGAAATGACAGTGCCAGTTACCAACTGTGTGCAATTAGAGACAAGGGGCGTGACTAAGTTTACAGAGACAACCTTTAATTAAGCTGTTCCTATGAATCGGGGCCGTAATAACCACCAAATATTATGAGCCCAACCGATGGAGCCTTAACATTACGACCACTTGTGTAATATACAGTTGGTCCTCAGTCAGTCAACCAAACAGCTCCTACCCACTGAAGCAGGGACTGTCTAATGTAGGCTATTCAGTTATGGAAAAAATAACCATTTTGGTCAACATAATTGTTAGTAGCCAAAATTGATTTAATTGGATTACTTGCACAGCCCTAGTCTAAAGCTATAACTACACCAAGTTGTGGAATAGCAACAGGGAGTTGTCTGGTGACAACCTAGCATTTCTGTCGCCACGATTGTAAGTGTTCCACGCACGGTGGGGTGTAAAATAAAAAAATGTGATACTGCATAGTATTGCAATATTTCCCATGGCGAGAATGTATCAATACACAGATGGCAAGAATCGCAATACATTTTGTTTTTAATTTATTTTTGTTCTTCATTACATAAATTGCACATGAGAATTTTACTAATATTTATGACATGTTCATGTCAATCAGCTTGACAATCCAATTTTGCAGCAATACAATATATGTGAGATGAATAAACCGGTGTTGACGTAGATTTCCTTTGGGGACATCATTTGAAGTTGGAAAAAGTAATACATTGCAAAATATCGCAATAAAAATTTAAATTTTTTTTTTAAAATTTTTTAAAAAAAAATCGCAATAATATCGTATTGTGGGGTTTCTGGTGATTCCCACCCCTAACGCACAGGCACAGACTCGAGCAAGGATGCTCTTTCATATATTTCTGAGTATATGTGGAAAAACTTATCGGTAAACAGGAATGAGGAAGTTGCGAGACTATTACTGACAGTTAGTAAACAACGAACCATCACTTCCACACGACAATTAGTAGTGCTTGCTTTATTAAATGTATGCCTTGTCAATTCAAAAGCAAATTAAGACGACAACAGAAGATAAACGGTTCGTAGGAAATGAAGAATGTGGGTCAGGCAAACCATATCCAACAAGCAGCACAAAAGGTACATATCCAAATCTTAGCCGTGACCAAGAGGCAGTACAGTTTACGTGTTATGGGCTGCTAGAAAAAGTATTTAAGTTCATTCTGTTGACGTATTTGTCATGTTGATATGACTGAAATAAAGCCTGATAGCATTTTACCTAGCTTTATCCATCCAGAGTTGTAATTTTGCTGCGGATTCTAAATTTAAATCGCTTGCAAAAGTTGTTAGAGCATCGGGTTTATGTTACTCTCAGCAAGCGGTCGTGCTGCTACACCATAGATTCAACGAGCAACCTAGCAAAACCTGTTGATAAGCAGTCCTGCCTCCACGCACAAGCGAAAATCATTGCAGTGTAATTCTAGTTCAAAAGCAGGGTCAGTCATTCTTGCTAACTTTGAACCCAAATCTAAACATTATCGCTCCGCTGTACTCCGCCACATCACACATGGAAATGCATTGTGAAGCAAAGCGTAGTGCTACGGCTTTGATTTGAGCAGTGTTGTTTGTGTTACCATTGACGGAGCCAGGAGAAGGACAAGCGGTTTGTTCGCTCTAAAAAAGTGCCCTGCATGTTTTAGATGAATGAACACACCCAATTCACACTAATGGGTTATCATCAGGCTTCTGCAAAGATTGATACTGACCAGTCATTAAAATTAGGTGTGTTCAGGAGCAGGGAGTCACCTTAAACATGCAGGGCAGTGTGTGTTCAGAACCAGGGTTGGGAAACACTGCTCTAAAGCCCTCCTCCTCCTGGCCCGTTCATACCTAGGTCTACCTGGACTGGTCACAGGGGGGTGGCTTCAGTGGTCCAGGCAGTTTCCAAGCACCTGTCCCTCTTGCAGAGCGGCCATGGCTAAACGCAGGTGCTCCTTCAGACTCTGGATCTCCCGCTCGCTACGGCCCTTCATCCCACTCAGCTCCTCTCGAACCTCCTTGTATCGCTCGCAGGCAAGGCGCCTCTCCTGTTTGCACATGGTAGAGAGCACTGCTGCTTATTTAGCAGACACGTGGACATCTTAGGGATAATATGTGTTTTGGGGAACAGGTGTTGCAAAACAACTGCAATAGAGTTTAAAAAAAAAACAAAGTATAAAATATACAATTGGGATACATTTTCCCAGGGGTACTTCAATATATTTTGTTATGTTCTCCATTGTTTCTGTATCCTGGGAATTGTAGGCATTGGATTTGCTGTATAATCATAGTTAATGACGTTAATCAGCATTCTAAGTAATGAATCTAATCAGTCGTTACACACCCACATGTAACATACCGTATTGAGAAACTGCAATTCGTTTCTTAGACAGCTGATCTCCTTGTATAAGTACTCCACCTCGTTTTCTTTCACCCTGAGGAGAACCTTGCAGCAAAACAATAAGGAGTGGTCAGAAGCATTATACGGTATTGACTGTATTTAGGCTTCTGGTATAAAAGGAGCATTGTGTGCAAAGGTGGGCCCCTGGAGCCGTGCACACAACAATATCAATTGCTCCATCTATCTAGTCATGTGCTTTTGTTGGAGATTCCATTGTACTAGGGATTCCACAGTGGAGGCAAAATGCTTATTTGCCTGTGCAAACACACACACACACACACACACACACACTATGCTATACACAGGATGCTAAAATATGGTATGATATAACATGATACTAGATCCTACATATTTAATTACATACACTTAAGCATCATCTTTTTTATGCTGACTGACAGTTTTTTGTACACTGAAATGTGTTTCCCCACCTTGTGGCATATGCACAACCACTCCCAGGCCTGGGGATTTGCACTGGAATCTTTATACACAGTCATTACCTGGATTTGATATGAATTTACACCTGCCATTTCCAAAACAAATGCTGTGTTGCAAGCAGTAAACTGCATGTGGGATTACTGTTAAATACTAAGAAATCACTAACCTAGAAAAGTACACACAAATATTAATAGATTGCAAAATTAATTTTCTTGTTATTTCTCTCAGGGAAAGATTTTATGAAAGGTATAGTCGCTTGTAATTGTAAGCAAATACACTTCGTCAAATTCACTAAATATTTCCTGAAATTTCAATAGATTATAATTTTCTGTGCATGCTGAAAAAAAATAAACTGGTACGTCCACGTCTACACAGCCCAAGATACAATTAAACAGGAGGAATGCGCTCCATTCATAGCCTACCTCCAGTTCACAGGACATCCTGTTTCCGTTGTCATTGGCGACTCCCTCTGACCCTTGACCTTTAATGACAGCACGCATGTGGCTGATCTCATCTGTCAAGCGCGCCTGTAGGTCCTGAACAGCAAAACACAGATTAGGTTAATCGATTCCCACAACACTGTCTCTTGTGTTTGAGTAGAGATTTAGTAAAAACTTGAATGAACCAAGGTCTAAAGGCCACCTGTAGTCAAATGCTTGCATTTACAGTTGTGTTTCTGCTATAGCTTGAGTCAACACAGCGCTAGTAGTGTTTACAGTGTGTAAAAAAAAAAACACCACGTGCCAACATTGTCTTCCCCCGTGTTGACGTCAAGACTGACCAAGCCAATCACATACAGTTTGCCCCGCTGGTGTCGTATCACAATACATTTCCAGTCAGGCTCTTTTAGCCTGAAGCAATGACGTTGAACCAGTCTGAGCCAGACATTATCAGAATTGTGCAATAAACGACTGTAATGACGTAAGTGACGGCTTTACCAAGCGTCTCCATCTAGTGCATATGAAAGTGCAGCAAGGCACAACTTGTGATTCTGCTTCTCTGTGACAGGCAGAATGCAGTTTCAGCCACGTGTGCTCTGTTCATACATACAATGTTTTTAAGCACAAGTTGTGACAACATTACACTTAAAACGGGCGCTAACATGTTAGTTCTCTTTCTCGAGTGACGAAAATCCCCCATCTTAAGATTCCATGCAGGTAGTTTGCTCTTAACTCTGATAAAATGCGTTCCCTTTACCTGGTTCTCCTTCCTCAGCTGCTCCATGTCTCTCTCCTTGCGGCTGATGTCTCTCTCCCGCTCGGCGTTGCTCTGCTCGGCCCTGTTTAGCTCCAGACACTTCTGGGAGTAGCGCTCTGACAGACCGGCCAGCTCTCGCTGTAAGGCCTGTGTTTCTGCCCTGCAGGGGAGGCCACGGTGACACACCAATACACGTTTATTACACAGTGTGGTCTACTGATGCACGCGCTGTTGCACACCAGTGACATGCTATGAGAAGGAAGACGTTTCAAACATGATTTCCTTTTTGCTAAAACTTACAACAACAAAAGAATAGAAAGAAAAAGGAGCTTCTGAGAACACCCATTAGAACTGAGAAACCGCATACAAGAGAAAACAAACTCTTAAATAAAGATGGCGTCCCACTAAGAAGGCAAAATGACAGACAGAAAAACGACATTACAACAACAACCACCACACTGGTAGTGGTCCAGCTTAGACAAAGAATTCTGAATTGTTCTATAGTCTCCCAACTCTACTTCCCTGTACACAGCAACTTGAGAAGCCCTTTATGCCTAACTACCCACTTAAGAGCACAATACAGACATTCTCTTGCCCAATCTGTGTCTGTAGAGAGACAGACTGTGGCTGTGCCACAAACCAAGCACACACTATTTTCAGCCAATATGTAGTTTTGCCAATATATAGTACATGGCAATACTGAGCCTGGCATGCCTGTTGAAAAAGTAATACCGTAAACTGCAGTTGGCCAAGTAGTGTGTAAAGCAACTCCCAAGACAAACTATAACTTGTTATATCTTCCCCAGTGCACATTAGAAACATCAAGAATTCTGCGCTTTTACAGGTTGCTGTGTATTATTCCATTGCCTGTTCATATACTAATAATATTCATCTTTATTTGTATAGCACGTCATACAGAATTGCATATCTAAGTGCTTTACATGCAAAATCGTGCTGCACATAAATATATAGTCAGAGATACAGAAAAACAACACAAGTAATAAAAATGGTTAAAGGAATCTGATTAAATAAATAAGAAAAATCTAACAAATGCATAAGATGGTAAAAAAAGGAATTAAGAAAAAGCCGTATGCTACCAAGATGTGAAGCCACAATCCTCCTTTTATTTCCATTTCAACCTCAAAGTTCTATTATAGAGAACTCTGCAGCTGGCTGGATCTGGTGTAAATTAAATAGATAACTACGAATAAAGTAGAAAGACTCCTATCTACTATCTAGTAGTGAGAGTTTGTTTACGTCATTAGCATCAACTGCCTTGAAGAGACATACTGTTGTTGGGTCCGCAAGGTCTGTGAGTCCATAACTCCCCCGGTGAGCCTCTTGGCCTTTTCCACCTCCCTCTCCAGTTCCTCTTTGTGAGCCTTCTTCAAAGCCTCCATTACTATTACGAAACAAAAGACACACACAATAACTTTAACAAACATGATGGGATGATCTCAAAGATAAACATTGTCCTATTAAAAAAAAAAAAAAAAAATGCATTGTAAGCAAATACATTTCTTCACCAAATATCTCCTTGCAGTCCGCCATTTTACTGTTCTCTCTGTGCTTGCTGAAAAAATAATCTGGTACTTCTACACAGCCCTGGCTCCGTAAATAGGAACACAAACAAACACAGATTGTGCAGACCGCACATAACAATACCCTAGCCTTTGCAAGCTTCTGGTGGAGCACCCTGTGGCATTGAAGGGAGAGGTGTTTTTGTCTTGACTGGAGTTCGAAATTAGCAAGGGTTCTCAAGAATTATTTAATGTGCATTAGGGCTGTGCAATTAATCTACATTTGAATGTGATTTAGATGTCAGAACCTAACTATCACTAAAACAACGTAATCAAAAAAGAGATAATAGGTACACAGCTCACAGCGGAGAAAGCTCAGATGTTGGCACGTAAGCTCACTCCCACAAGTTGACTCAGAGTGAACTTTTGAAGCGCAGCTTTGTGCAGTAGCCAATGAGAATACAGATACTAAGTCACATGCCCAATCTTCCACATCTGACAAGCAGATACCGATAGCTAGTACTGCTAGCTAATCAAATGAATGTGGATTAAATGGAATAAACTATAATTAAAGCAGCCATATTCACAACCTCTCTGCTTTGGACAATTTATGTCTCTACAACTAATAAAAATCTGATTTCCGCTATGTCCCATTTGTTGTATCTGGTGGCATTTAAAAATGAGGGCGGGAGAGGAGCAGCATATTACTAATCGTGATTATGATTCTTTCCCTGACCTCGTTCTGTGTCCTGGGTACCCTCCAGCAGCAGCCTGTCCCTCTCCTCGGCCAGCTCCCTGCTCTGCCTGCCGTGCTGCTTCTGCAGCTCCTCCAGGGCCTGCCGGTGGGCTCGCTCCATAGATGCCAGGCTGCGGCCGCAGGGGGCCTCGGGACCACAGCCGCCCCCCCCTCCACCTCCTCCTCCTCCCACACGGAAACGCTCCAGCTGCTGCCTCAGTGACGCCACCTGAGAGAGAGCGAGAGAGAGACACACACAGAGATACACGGAGGTAAAGCACACTGAAGAACTGAATTAATGACGACCTCTATTGGTTTTATATGTTAAACCCATGGAAACGTAACCATTTCACTTATGGGGTCAGCCTCACTACGCATCAGTTCATCTACTGGTTTATATGTTAAACCCATGGAAACGTAACCATTTCACTTATGGTCTCAGCTACACTACGCATCCAAATGCATCAGTTCATAGTTTTATCGCAGATTAGAAATGTATTCAATATTGCTGCTGTGTCTGTACAGAGCTGCAGCTGGACTGGGAGAATATTTGAATATACTCCTATTCAACAGGTTTAATATACTCATACTGAAAATAACTAAGCATGTATATAATGCTTCCATTGTCCCACTCTAACAGGTACAACACTCACGAAGATGTCAATCAAAATGTGTCTGTACATAGTCGGACCAAAAAGCATATGAACTAAAGTTGTTTTTATTAGAATGTTTTTTGTTTTTTTTTAAACTAAAGATTTGGTGGATGTTTACTAATACACACATTTGACAACATACTGAATGCACTCTATTTGAGGTTATAGTCCATTTTAAAGTAATCTAACATAAGAAACCGTGTTAGCAATGACAATGATTTGGCAATAATGTGCTTCAGCGCCCAACTGGTGACGAGTTTATTAAACAACAATACCGGCATTTGTTTTAGACTTACTCGGTTCATGTTAGAATAAACTATGCAACGATTACCGTTTAAACCACATTGGGACGTCCCACTGCAAACACTGGGACGGGTTAAGCAGTTGTTCACACAGGTTCAAACCAATACCACTACAAATCACACTGACAGAACAGGAATTTCAGCAATATTTCCCCACTACTGCCATCTGCGTATGCTATGACATTGTAAAATATGATCTGTTGCTTGGATAATACCACTGAAAGACTAAATACATGCAAGAAGAAAAGTGTTATCAGGCAGAAAGCAGGGAAGGTTAACTTCATCGGGGCTGATGAAGAGTTAATTTGCATTGCATTTCTTTAACTTTGCAAATTAGAAAATCAACTCCACGCACTACCTCCCTCTGCAGCGCCTCATTGGCTGACTGGCCTGTGGGCCGCGACCCCTTGGCTGGTAAGGACCTCATCTCCTTCAATGGCAGACGTTCAAACTCCGCCCACTTCTTCTCTATCTCCTCCTCCAGCCGTAGCGGATCGGAGGCCGGGCCTTTTCTAGACAGCACGGCCTCCCACTGGCTGCTTGTGGCGTCCCTGTTCTTCTCCTCGTGCCACTGGCTGTGCTCCCTCCCCTGACCCTCCCCCGCTTCCCTCTGATTGGCCGGGAGGGGGCTGGAAGGGGCCGGGACCGGCGACAGCTCCACGTAGTCAAAGCGGCGGTGAGCCGCAGGAGCAGCGGAGAGGGATTCGGGACGAGCGTCGCCGTGGCGCGTAGGTGTACGGCGCGTGGACATCACAGAGCGAGAGTGAGTGTTCTCCTTGTCACTGCTGCCATCAGGGAGCCTGGAGAAGGGACAGAGACTATACCATTAGCATTATCTTTGGCCAGTATTGAGATCATGATTATTTAAACAGGATTGCACAAAGTGCAGTTACTGGACTAAGTGCAGTGGCTGCAACATATTTCCAACGAAACAAACAAACAGTGAAAACACCTTCAACTGGGACATTTCCCTTAAGCTTTTTAGAACAAGACAAAATAATAGTTCACTTGCAGTTATTACATTACATTGTTTAAAACATATAGTAGTTGTTTTTGTTTTTCTCCTCTCAATTATGTAGTTTTTGTGACTGTTTTCAGGAAGTACTCCCCCCCCACACACACACACACACCCTGACAAACCAAACAGACACTGCAGTGACATACTGTATCAAGGCTGACAGAGCATGTCAACCAGCAGCAAACACAAGCCCTCCATAACCAATAAAGGCTCAGCTGCAGATAAGTCACTGTTCAAATACAGCATGCAGCTACAGGGGTGCTCCCAGACCCCTGCTTGTGTTAAAAGTGTCAAATACATTTCAATAAGTCGTATTTCGGAATGTTGAGTCTTGAAGTCTGGGCCTGAAATGCTCAGCTAGTAGAACTGTGCAACATGATTAACAGTAAAAAGCGTTTATGCATATTTAGCTGTAAATTCTGACACGGCATGGAAACGTACAAACTCCCAGCTACATCTGAACACCGCAACGTACTGTGTGATGTCTGGAGAGCTGCTGGGGCGGATGCATTTCTTCAAAACCTCTATCCAGTTCCGCCTGATGCCTGCAGTCATGGCCGACAGGGTGAAGACGGCCTCTCGCGTCTGACGAGAAGAGGAGAAACACAAGAGGTTGATGAAAGAAACAGGCCGGCAGATATTGATAGCGTGGAGATGTGAATGTATAAAAGTGTAGCCAAGGCAGAGGAAAGCTGAACAGCCGTAACAGATGAGTCAAGATGGTGTGATAGCATAAAATGCAGAAGAAACAGAGTTAGGGCGGGGTGAAGAAGATAGGGTTTGTGAACATTGAGGAAGAACGAGACCAGTGAAGATCTGTGAAGGACACACCTACCTGGATCTGAAACCCATAATTCTTCTCCACATCAAACTCCAAAACCTTAACACATGATTTCAGGTCAATCTCTCCATCAATGTCATCTTTCTGTAATAGAAACAAGGGGCATTTTAATACAAATCTGTTCAATAGTGGTTTATCAAGAAGCAGAAAGCTAGTTAATACATTTCCAAAAGTCCAAGAAATTACATTTGGATTACAAACTATTTGTACAGTGAGCAACGGGTCTGGGCAGTGGAAAACACTGTTGACATATTGCTCAATTACAAGTGTCTAAGTAAAAGCATACCTCCTCTGCTGTGGAGTCTCTGTAATACTTGAGTCCAGCATCCGTCAAAACAAACCAGTGCTTCTTCCACTAAAGAAATACACACAAGTCATTATCTAACAGCAACGGGCCTGTGCCTTTAAGAGAATCTAAGTTGTACAAATACACAATACAAAGTAATCACAATGAAACTATACCGTATAACCATATGATATGAAAAACAGACTTCAAGGTGGCAGCTTATAAAAAAAAAAAAAAGTGCTCAATGTTGGCCACAAGGGACAGCGCTGACCTTATGTGGGTCCATTACTACATAATACTCTACACACCATATTGGGCAACACGTGCATTTTAATGTGGGAAAACTCACAAATTGGTACGTCGTTATTCCAAATGGAAGCAAAGCATTACTTCATCTTAGATACTGCATAGATCATGAATTGTAATACCATGCACAAAAGACTTACAATGGGAAATTACTATGCCACTTTAATTTTAAACTTTGAGGGTAAAACTGATCTACCACACTACTGGTGCATATAAAAGAAACTATGCAGCCATTGCATAACGTAAACTACAAGTGACATTCCAATGTTCCAGTCTAAAGGTGATACATGAACCTAAGGATCATTCGCTCAGGCATATCATATTTGAGACAGCTGTTGTGCCTACTTGTATGATGACAAAGGACAATATGTTCCTATCATCTTACAAACAACCTTTCTCATTAGGAGAGAAGGATGAGGGAGAAGTGGGATTATGACAGAGGAGAGGACCCAGGCATAAGAGAACAGAGACAAGAGACTACAGGATATTTAGCCTACCTCGCCAACATCATCCAGTTTTGACATCCATCCCTTCTTGAAATTAAGCAGGTCAGGCTGTGAAGCAAAAACACATTCAATTTACCCGTACGTAAAAAAAAATATATAGAAAATAGAGCTCAAAGTAAAACAAATGCGGGCTGCACATTTAAAAGTGCATTTTTTAGTATCTCAGCAGTTATGTCAGTCACTTCAGTTTGCTGTATAAAAACAAATACACAGGGCAGATCAGAGGTGTTAGGATACCCCCCCCTCCCCCTCCCCAACCTTCCTGGATGTTAACAGAAAGTCAGCGGAGAAGCCAAGAGACATGGTGCCAACTGACAGAAATACTACTAGGCGCAGCATGCATACGTATACATTTCACACCAAATTACAATCCTGCCAAACTGTTATAAACTAGTGAATTTGTCATTACCGGCATCATAATTTGATAAGCACAGAGCAGATAAGATTATAAAAACATGCCCGCTAGCACATACCACAACTAACAAGACAATTTACTAGACTTCTGCTGTGTCATTGCTGGAAGTTTTATTTTAATTAGCCATAGGTATTTAAACTAATTCGATGCAAATTGTTTTATTGATGCGTTAGCGACAGAACCTGTATGCTACCTTTAACAGGGTCAACCCAGTTTAATAAACATAATCAAGATCAGATAATAAGGTTGAGTTCATTATTGTAAATTGAGATCCTACTGTATATTGATGGAGGTTGTTCAGATTAATCCTACTGTATATGGATGGAGTGTGTTCAGATTCATTACAAGCATGTAGGGCAAGTTACTTCTACAAAACGTGACACGGCCCACAAGCCATGTTTGCTCAATTGGACATCTGACAGAACATGGTTTCGATAGCTTATCTATGGTGTAAATTTAAACTGCAAAATCAAATGTCATTCTTTAAATCAGATCCTGCTTTTAAACCGGATTCTGATTCCATGTGCAGCAAAAGCTATTTAAGATATACTGCCCTCCTTGCTCACCTCAGATTGAGTCACATTGTGAATTTACTTTTGTGTCTGACGCTCAACAAGTTCCAACTGATCTACTGCCATTTCCCAGAAGAGCTTGTTTACTTTTGACAGGACGATGGGACATACGAGAAACACATGCGCTAGGTACATGAAGTTGACTTGATCCTGGATTATGATTAGTTACCTAACCTTTGGCACATTCCGGGGATATTCCTGTTTTATCTTTCTAAAATGTATACAGGTAACTAGATATTATCACATTTAACCTCTTCCCACCATCTAGGCAAACTTAGTTTTCTCATAATTTTATATTTTTAGCTTCATTACTCATTCTTCCCCTCCATATTCCCACCTTTGTTTCTCTTGAAACTTCAAACCTTCCCAACTCCCCCAGCCTGGTGAATGCATGTCATCACATACAGTTTACACAGCAACACAGTAGCTTGTAGGTGTTTTGTAGGTAAATCTTACCCACAATGCTTGCCTTTATTCCTCAACCCTACAACATAATGCTACATAACCTGGAGTTAACTACATTATGAAATGGGAGATTATTCTGTGTTAAAATGCCTTTAAGGGATTGGATTGACCAAAAAAAAAAAGTAACTTGTGACTACATCTTAAAATGACATCAGACTAGCTAGCTTGCCAGGATTTTTCATTCTCAAAAATAAAGATTAGATATCCGGTATGTTTCTTCCACTTTCCTTCAACAGACAGTTAGGAAAAGTAGTATAAAGTATCAGTTAACAAAACTGCCTCTATTGAAATATTTCCCCCAAACGTCCTTAACATTATATTCTCTTGGGCAAGAACCAGTCAAAGACAACGAAAGGGAAAACTGCATTTATAAACAAGCCTATGAGGAGTGTGTTTTATGGTGTGTTATTTAAGAAACAATTCATTAAAAAAGGTCAGAAGACAAAAGGTCAAATGCTTGGGTTTGTTTCAGAGACAATGTCCACCCAATACAGTATGATGGCTTGGAAGCAACCATTAAAGCAGTGACTATGTAGCTATTAGGTTTCTTGTACCTAGTTAATAACCTCTAATATAATACATCAAAAAAAGAAAATTATTGTTTCACTGTTCCTTTCGAGGAAGTAAATTTCATCTTCGTTTCTACCTCCTTAGTGTAATGTAGGCTAGTAACTAAAACTAGTAACTAAATATATGACAACAATTTCTGGCCCCTAAACTGACACGTAAGAAAACAAATGACACGACTGTAAACAGTATTGGGTGCATATTGAAAGGAGATGCTTTGAGCAGGAAGTTATTACACTCACTGGCAAACCCACAGCAACACACATTGCCGTAAGAGAAAAGAAGAAACATTCAAGGTGTCGAAGTAAGTTTGCAAGACACACCCTCATATCAGAGACAAATTGCCTACCTCTCAATACAATGCTCTGTTACGGTTAAACAATAATTACGTTAAATTACAATTATTGAATTTAGCTAGGAAGGAAGGCAGTCGAGCTATTGTTGAAGAAAAGCAATGTAATGGCAGAAATGCACAGACCCACCCGTTAACTACTACAACTTACCGTCATGGCAGCAGTATCCAGATGCAAAAGGAACACAATAAAGGAAACAATTGGTTATCGACGTACAACAACGCGATCGCCTTTTCCCAAACCTTCAAACTTGGAGAACCGTAGACTACAGTATCCCAACGTCTAAAGTAAAAGTTTTACTGTGTCACTGAGAGCTATGCAAATTCAGACCAAACCGCGCTATTCATCCATTTGAATAGTCTATTCGAAGCGCGATGACACGCTTACATCATGTTAAGTCCAAAGTAAGAACCCCATTTCTTCAGATGAACCCTGAAGACATACGCTGTTGGGCAAATTGTCTTATTTTCACAACTTTCTGACAGATCGCTGCGTGTAGCACAGTTGCACTCTTTTCGCCCTCGTCTTCACTTCCTGGGCGGACCCGAGAAGATCTCTTGAAGAAAAAACACGCAACGCAACACACCATGCAACCAACCACGGGCACCAGTAGGTCTGCCCGCGATCATTTGCATAATGACAATATTGTTATTCAAAGAACATGCATAGATTGAAACGCAATCCAAGTAAAAAATTAAACAGAATGTATGAAACAAAAGTCTTCACATGCTTTATTCTTTATATTTCTGCATCACCCCCGCCATGCTAGTTTCGTTTTAGGAATGTCCATGCGTGCCCCAGCAAAACCACACGATAAAGCATCGTCAGTCGACCCAGTCTTAGGAAATGCCTTTCGGCTAAAGGTGAACTGCATACAACCACCAGCTGCTATAACAGAAGTAAAATAAGTCAAATATTAATTGCAGCAACCTATGGAGAACAAATTTAAATATTTATACGTTTACAAAAGCATAAACTTGATAAAAAACAGCTCAGCAGCCCATAACAATACATCTAATATTAGTTTAGATTACAGAGGTCTTCAACAGGAGGTCCGGGATCCCTAGGGGGTCCTCTAAATGATTTGATCCCAAACTTATTTTCTTCCAAAAATGTAAATGTCCAAAAACATACGTTAACATAAATACAACCTGTGCTATAAATATATAAATGCACTATAGGCCGCCTTATACATCATTGTTGGCCCAGCAACTAAATGTTTCATACCATAGGCTGTGTTAGGTGATCCCTATGACAGTATCACACAAGTGGCCCTTGCCCTGAAGATTGTTGAAGACCTCTGGTTTAGAATATGTACATGCAGACCAGCAGAACTACAAAATACCTGCATTTGTTCAGGTCTGTGATGAGGACCTTTCAGTGAACCAGTTTCCTCCACCGAGGGACTACCACACCTCTAGGGAGAACAGTATTGTATAAGATGATATCCAGTGAAGTTTATGCAAACAGAGAGCTGAGTTTCACAGCAAAAACGAGTTGCTGTTTCTTTACTCAGGTTAATGTTTGTGGTTAGACATTTACATGTGCGCTGCAGATAGTGAACTATTGCAGAATGATGTAATTTTTCTTTGGACACTTTCACTTCACTGCAGTCAGTGGTTGTGTTATTCTAATGGAAGTTCCAATCACATTACACTTGTAACTTTTTCTATGGATCTTTCATCTTTCACTCAATAATCTGATCAAACCAATATAATAATACACCAGTATATTAATTATTTGTTGTGTAACTGGTGTTTGTTTGCAAAAAAGATCCCGACATTGTTTGTGTATAGTGAAAGCCTATTCCTAGACAACATTATTTATTACCACATTTCTAAGTTGATCAGTGCCTATATTAGCTTGAAAACTTTTGATCCACAACCCTCAAAAATACATTCATCCTCTATGTGACATCTCTGAATAAATACATGATTATTACCACTACAAAAATACATGGAAAAAAAATAAATATATATATATATATATATAT
>JAODLL010057965.1:0-18338 GCA_026546735.1 Forbesichthys agassizii | reverse complement strand
CTATGGGAGAAGTACCAGAGACATTATATAGAGGAGACAGACCTCTTAGAGTCCTCAATAGAACTCTATGGGAGAAGCACCAGAGACATTATATAGAGGACACAGGCCACTTAATAGAACTCTATAAATGTGAACCCAACCAACATGGGATCTCAGAGCTGTTACCATGGCATTTTGTGTGTCTGGGCTCACACTGCAGATTCATTTCCATGACAGCAATAGTAGAGAAGGCTACTCCTGCTTAAAGGCATTCCAATAGGCTGGATCATTAGTTGTTGTATGTTGTTGGATGTGTGCAGATGCCTGTGTGTGTGTTTGTGTGTGTGTGTGTGTGTGTGTGTGTGTGTGTGTGTGTGTGTGTGTGTGTGTGTGTGTTGTATGGCAGTCTACCTCCCAATAGATGTTATTATCTTCCAATTGATGGCTATCATCTCTGTGGGAGTACAGAGGCGATTTTAATATTTCATCTGTGGTTTTTAAAAGTGTCTGTGTCCTTATGCATGTTTGTTTATGTGTGTGTGTGTGTGTGTGTGTGTGTGTGTGTGTGTGTGTGTGTGTGTGTTTAACAGCTGGTTTTCAAATAGTCCTTGTACTTTGCTGGTGTCTGCAGACTGAAAAATATGATCTCCAGCCCTGGGCCAGCGACAGCAAAGTCATTCCCCTTGCAGAGAAACAATCTCCCATCTAGCTCGGAATGAGCCCTGGCTCCAGAAAGGCTGGGAAGATGGTACCCCAAAATGGCCGCCGTTAATTATACCAGCAAAGTGCTGTTACACGATAACCGGCCCACGTGAAGCCGTGCATTTCACACATTGAGTTGCATTATGAAACGCTGCTGCTAGTTAGCACCATGGACAGTGGCCATTATAATTCCTACAGTCACATTACAGTTTACATTTACTGCATTTAGCTGGCACTTTTATCCAGAGCAACTTACAAATCAGTACATTTGTCAATAGAATCAGTACATATGTCTATTAAATCCTCCTACAGCTCGTATAACTTGTCTTGCTATCCCTTCATGCCACAAGATTCAATATATTACACTGAACAACTGGACTGGACTAGTTTGCCCCTGGTATGTCGATCATTGTGCTATCTGCCTGCTGGAACGGAATGGTACATTTAATATACAGTATATTCACTGTTCTCACATTCATCTGTGTGTCTGTATCGTGGTGTGTTGCTGGAATGGTACTGTGTATGGTGCCTATTTGATTGTCCTAATTAATGGCCAATTATTATATCATTATAATTAGATAAAATTAAGATGGATAATTATCTATAAAGATGGTTAATTATCTGTCTTGTTAACTATCCATCTATATAGTAATACTTATCACCCATCTATCTATCTGTCTACCCATACAGTTATCTAGCCATCCATCCATCTCTAACTATCAATCTATACCAGAAATCCTCAACGTTTTTTGGGCCAAGGACCCCTTGGCTGCTAGAAACACGGCAAAGGAACCATCCTCACATACGGTATCAAATATTTAGTTGCCGGGCCAACAATAATGTTTAGTCCGGCCTATATTGTCATGTAGGCCATGTAGGCCACCAATTAAGTAATTAAAATAATTATTTACAGATGCATATTTATAGCACAGGTTTATGTTAATGTGTATTTTCTGACATTTACATTTTTGGAAGAAAATTAGTTTGGGATCAAATAATTTGGAGGGCCCGCCCCTTGTAGTACCTCTGAGGACCCCCTGTTGAGGACCTCTGATCTATACAGTTATCTATCTCTTCAGACCTGGAAATCACTCCTCTCTGTTCTTCATGCTATAGCCCCCCACACACACACACACTCAGCAGGACTGACTTGGGTCAGACATGGTGGTCTCTGGGGAGTTGCTGTAAGCAAGGAGTGGTGCCTTTAACAGATCGACCAAAATAGTAAAACGATTGCAGTCGTACAAATATAAGGAATATTAATCTCCAGTGATAAAATGCACGATAAACTGATGACGAGAGATTCTGATTAGGGAGAAGACATGAAGTTTAATGTTTCAGAGACAATAACTGCATGCATAACTACTGTTATGTAAGTGCAGAATGTTCTACAACATTAAATCACATTAGTGCAAATCAGTATTTTCATGCCATCATATAATATATCAACTTTGTAAAACACCCTCTATGTAGCACAATATACTGTATTGTAGCTGCGTATAAAATGAGTATGCTACATAATGTTAATACACCAGAACACTTTGTTCTCCTCAGAATGGCGGACTGCAAGGAGACTTTGAAAAAGTGTATTATCTTACTGACTCTACCTTAAAAAAAACATTTGAGGTATACTATAACTCTATACAGTACCTACTGTATATGCCACAACCAGTGTTGGGCAGTAACTAGTTACTAGTAATGTTATTACTTTTTCCAGTAACTAGATGTGTAACGAATTACTTTTTCCAAAAAAAGTAATTACATTACAATTACTAATCCAGGTAATGCTGCATTACTGCGTTACAACACAGGATTTCTGGTCCTAGCAATCTTAGGATAGGCTAATTGAACCAACCTGTCAATCATCTGGTTTGAGAGGCTGCAATGTTTCACTTTGGCTGATTGTTGACTCCTAAGGTTCATTATTGTTCCAATAAAGAGGATTCAATTTGAAAATTATCTGGCTACACAGGTTGTCATTTATCAGAAGGGGCGAGACAGGGTAGTCATCGTGAAAGTAATATAGTGATGTAACTAGTAACGTAACTAATTTATGTTAATACCCAGTAATAAGTACTGTAATATTGTTACTTTTTGAAAGAGTAATATGTAAATGGTAAATTATTACTATTCCTGAGTAACTTGCCCAACACTGGCCACAACCAATCACCACACCATTAACAACACCCTGTACCTTGCCCATAGGCTTAGCAATATTCAAATAAAAAAGGAAAGGAATATAAAACGTTGTTCACCCTGTACATGCGGACTCCCTTTCCTCTGTTGTGGGTGGGGGTGAGAAGAACTCACGATGCCGACTGAGATGATGAGATTGAGATGCTGAACATGGAAGAGACAACAAGAGAGAAAGTCAAGGAGTACAAATGACAGAACAGAACATTCCCTGCCTTGCTCAGTAGTATGTGCTCTGCGCCACATCGCCGCGTTTGAGATTCCACGACCAGCGGGCAGCTTGGCAGATGACTTTTCATCAAGTCATATCTTCTACAGGCTTCGCCAACTGTTAACCTTGATCTAAATGACTGCCATTAATCCTTCTCAAAGCCAACACATATTTATTTTCCTGTGTCTGCTGACAGATGATTATTTCACTGATGTTAGTGTGTGTGTCCACAAACAGAGTGTATTAGTTACAGAGGTTGCACAATACATTTGGGTTGAGAGCCCTGTCGCTTAGCCTATGTGACCAAAGGTAAAGACGTTTACAGAGTTTGAATTGTGTGTTTGTTATTCAGGCAGGCTAGGTCATTTAGATAATATATTTCTTGGCCTTAAAATGGTTTAACGTTAATTGTTATAATTAATGATCAATGTCAGATGTTGAACCACAGTCAATGTCATTCCTCAATAATTCCTAGACCCAGTATATATTAACACATTGTACTATACAGTATGTCTTAGCATGTTTTATTACAGTGGTGTAAATTAGATTACCAATTTGTGGGCCTTTGTTGCGTACATAATTGGAAATGTGACAGATGGTTTCCACAAGCCCAGAGTGAATAAAAAACATTTGCGGAAATTGATAGTGGTTTGGGGTGGATATATACTGTAGCTATACAGTATGCATATGTATGTATGGTTTATCTGACCCACATATAGCCTACAGTGTCACTGTCAAGTGTCAACCCACAAAATCCCTGTCAAATATAAAATCAAAATCGTGCAAAAACCATGCAATTGGAATATGCAAATCTAAAGACATGATGTTTCGAAGAAGCTAGGTTACTGACACAACCTTTACCCCCAGAACCTTCATAACCTTCCAGGTAGCATAGCTAAGAAAAACAAGAAATAATAAAGCAAGAATCATCCATATATCTCACGCTACTGTTATGAAAATTTTAGTTTAACTCCTTGATAACATTATATATAATCTGTAAGCACAAAGGTGAACATGTTTAACTGGCAATGTTGTCTATTAATTAGTGCTTCAAGTATTAACGGAGCCAGACAAGTCTGTTTTCAGATAAGACATGGTTACAATGCTTTTACAACTGCCTTTAGGGTCTTCTGTTTATAAAAGTTAGTGATTAAACTGCCCTTAAGCTTCCCCTAGATCAGGTCATTCATGTAACAGATGGTTGAGGAAGCCAGGGTCATATAACCAATGTGTGAAGAATGTTCGGGTCATTTGCATGCAGTCAACAAGCTATATAATGGCAGAGAACAGAAAGTGTTGTCATCAGTCAGTGTTTCAGTGATGGATTGACTGCAGCTGCTGGTCTTCTCCGTGGAAAATATTAAAACTATGGCCTAATACAAGATCTTGGTAAGAGCATTTATTTCACAGAAATTGCCATCACACTATACTTGCTAGATCTGGCATCACGTTCAGGTACAATAACTTGCGTGCACTGCACATATTCTATGAAGCAAAGTTCACAAAATATGGGTTAACAATCCAGGTATAGGCTAATTGTGATCATGAACTGATACCTGTGTGATATATATTAGAGGCATGGAGTCAGTGAGGGTTATAAGTAGCCTATACAGTGACGCACCTGTAAAGCATTTTGCTAGGCCTGTCACTCTATAACTACTACTTATCATGCGATAAATGAATCTCAATAATTTTTCAGATCGCGATAAAAGTGTATTTACGCGTGTTGCTGACGTCAGAGTAAAGCCGTGTGGCGCTTGTGATCGTCTGACTGATGCAGGCAGCGCTACACACATACAGCCATTCCACCCTCGTATTTTCTGGTCTGAGCTCAAAATGACAATGATTTTGCCAAATCCTGCCAGAACAAGTCACAAGAACAAAACTACGAAACCAAGCCTGTAGCCTACTACCAGCAGGTGTCCTTACAAAGACAGGCTGTACTCCAAGGAGAACTGAACCAGGGTAAACAGCAGGCAGGGGAACTGCGAGCAATGGATTTTCCATGCTTTCATCCTGCTCCTGAGTCCTGACACACCGCGTGTAGTGTAGTCCCTCTCTAATCACCGAAACATATAGGCTTTCGGACCATCGTACTATGGACATGCAACGGAGCACTACGGCAGCAGAGTTTTCCACTGGGGGGGGTTGCAGCGGTACGGTGGAGGGCAACATACAGAAATCAGCGACTGTCGTCGGCAGGCCTGGCTGGTTGCCATGGAGATCGGCTGCCCGAGGTTACGAGAGGAGAGTAAAAAAACTCTGACGGCGTCTGATCCGGCTGCGCGCCGCGTGAAATATTCACAAGGCCAGAGACCGTGAGGAAGAGCGACGCATAAACACCCAGGAACGCACAGGGCACAGAAGAGACTTTGAACTAAGGGGGGGATGCAGGGGTGTTGGCGAGGGAGAAGATAAGGACATACAATAAAGAAATGAACGAAATGAATAAAAAAGGGGGTACTTGAAAGTAGCCTATTCCAGTGATCTCTTCCAGCGCTGGTTGGAATGAGGCTAGACATTAATGCATTTATAACACATTTCATTGGGAAACGAACTCACCTGTCAGGGATTGATGGCGGCATTCACCGTGCTTCCTAGTTTTCCCACTTGAACCAATCCTGGTCGTTGTCTTTGTCACCTGATTCAAGGTCGTTAGAAGCCTGATAACGACCCGTTCATTTGAACCAGGCGTGTTGGAGCAGGGAGAGATGTAAAACATGCAGGGTGCGGCCCTCCAGGACCGGAGTTGAATAGCCCTGGTCTACACACTGTTTAAAGGTGCAGTCTGCGATGCTGGAGAAATCTTGCTGATATTTGAACTCGGTCAAAACATAAACCCCTCTCCCAACACTAACATAGGGTGCTCCCTCAGAAGCCCCCACCCCCCACTGAACACACACACTGCCATGGCTGGGATAGTGTTGTGTGGTGCGGTCTGCACCGGTTGTGTTCCTCTTTAACAGAGCCAGGATTGTGTAGACACACCAGATTTTTTTCCGCTGAATCTGACACAAAGCGTATTGGCTCACAACCACAGACCTAAAGGGGAATACACCCAGCTGACTGTACGCTACGGTAGCCCCCCCTCCCCCCGGCCAGCTGCCGTCACGTCGTGAACGATTTGGGGAGAAATTAGAAGAGAAACGGATTTCCCCACAGTCGGCTGTTACCATGGTGATAAAAAATTTTGGAACCCCCACCGTTAGTAGATTCAAATCAATGTGTGCTGGTGACTGGTGCTTGTGTGTATGTGTGTGTGTGTGTGTGTGTGTGTGTGTGTGTGTGTGTGTGTGGGTGTGTGTGTGTGAATGTGGGTGTGGGCGTGTGTGTATGTATGTGTGTGTGTGTGTGTGTGTGTGTGAATGTGGGTGTGGGCGTGTGTGTTTGTGTGTGTGTGTGTGTGCGCGCACGCACGAGCCTATTATTCTACGGTTGATCCTCCCACTGTTGTTGTTGAGTGTGGAGGGTGACAAGCGCGCTGCATAAATCAACCAGTGTGATCTCATGTTGGAGCATGACGCCCCCCCCATCACATCCTCAAGCTGCTGTCGCTACGAATTCAAGAAGACCGAGAGCATGGCTTGAGAAATAGGATATAACAGGAGGTCACACATTCTGTGCATTTGGCTGCAGAATAGCTACACATTGTAGGTGTGATAACTAGATGTTGTACGCAAGATTTGAGCCAGCGTGCCCTTATGCAAGGCACCACAAACAGTGTGGAACTGCTGCTTAATTAAAGGCCAACATTAGGAGACGGATGAGGAAGATGTGTAGCTTGGAAAGCATTAACATTATCTGTAAATTCAAAATAAAAGCAAAACAATCCGTTATAAAATGTACAAATGATACAAAGCAGTTCAATGGCCTCAAGAAGTTCATCACACGGTTCATTCAGAACATGACACTGCTGCATGTCTTATTCCAATGATCCATTCAACTCAGTATATTTCTGCACATTCTAATACTTGTATTAATATTCCCAGTTTGTGATCACCTGAACAAACTGGGAATGGTAACACATTCCTGGCTGCAGGAGTCATGAGTCATTGCATTAGCTAGATGCTCAACAACTTCCTCCGAACGCCGCAAGACCAAGAGCATCCTAGGAAAGCATATAGTGGCTAAATATAGACTACGCAGGCTCCGGGGGGGGGGCAGAACAATAAGATGAAACAAACTGAAGAGAGAGGAAGGAGTGGGGGTTGGTGACGGGGGGGGGGGGGGAGGTGGGGGGTGTAAATTTTGATAAGATTGGAGAGGGGGAGGTGTGAGCACGGGACGTGAAGGGAGAGCTGGGAAACGTAAGGTGTGGTTTTGACCTCTCTGCAAGAAATTAATATGAAGATGTCTTTTTGACATCTGAGCTGTCAGTGATATAACGTCCACCAGGGTGATTGATTCATCAGCGTGCAGTCAACAATTATTGTAGAGTTTGGTAAACGCAAAGCTATAACTGAGTTTATACCCCTGAGTAAAGTAAGTATTATGTATTGTGCATGTAACAACATGGCTCTTTGTCCTATTCCATGTAACCATCACCACTGCACATTCAACGTCTTTGAATGAGACTAAATTAATTATTAGGTGATTTATTTATGTTGATAATGCACCTGCAGTGTTTTGCCACGTCACAGGGCGTCCACGTGGCTGTCGGTTTGCATCTATTTCCATCTTCCCCAAGAGTGTAAAAAAAAGAAGTGAGTGGCGTAGCTCCACCTCCGGCCTCCCACCAAGTGGAGCGTCCTTTGACCTCGCTAAGGAAGCCTGCTGCCCTTTGTTCCAGTATGGACGCTGCACTGCACTGTAAGCAGCTTTTATTATGTGGCAGTCAGACGGAACCTTCCGTCAACTGTCTGTTTTGCTGTAATAGTTTTCTATGGCGTTTTGTCCTACCTGGTTACAGTAACTAGGTAGGACACGTGAAAGGGGCAGGGCTTGGGATAGGCCATGTGGGTTCTCATGTGGAAGGTACTGCTACTACAGGTTCTTGCACCATGTGACTCATAGTCATACTTGTAGACTCATAGGGTGTTTCTCAATGTCAAGGAAGGATCCTTAGCGGCTGGATTTCAAGGATGCCACGTCATCAAATCTCGACAAAGTGCCGTTCCAATGTCTAGGATGCTTTAGAGTTCTACCAAGGACTCAGTCCTTCGATCAGAGGATTTTGAAGGATGCTTGTGTGCATCCTTCGCGGTCTAAAAATAAAAATACTCACAATCCTGTGCAAACATCAGAAGAGGAGATATTTAAAAATGGCGCAAAACGAAACTAACAACAAAACAGCACAATGTTTTTTCAACTGTTATTTAAAAACGAAACGCGCAGTTTAATTAAGCATAACGATTTTGAAGGTGTGACTTTTTTTTAAATCGAAAGTCTTTCCTAGCCTAAGAAGGACCCGACCAGGAAGGCACTTGGATGGATCCGTCCTACCAAGGAAGCATCCTTGACATTGAGAAACACCCATAGTATTACATGCCGTAGGGTTGCACTTCATTTGGCAGATAAACACTAACAATGTGACATAACAATAACGAGAGTAATGTTCTGAGGAGGTTATTAGGTTTAAAGTGCATTTTAAAACAAAGCAGATCTGATTCCATCTGTTTGTAATATACATTGATATAAATGTAAATTCTCTGTAAAGCTTTTCAAATGTGTTCATACCACCCACATGCATTTCCTGCACAGAAGGTGGTTGCTAGACAGATCCTCATGCAGGAATCTGTCTGTCTGTCTGTCTGTTTCTCTCTCTCTCTCTCTCTCTCTCTCTCTCTCTCTGGAAGCCACTAGCACCATAAAGGTGTAGTCAGCAATGCTGGACAAAGCTGATGTTTGAACTCGATCAAAACAAAAACACGTCTTCCTTCAATGCCATTGGGTGCGCCCTCAGAAGCCCCGCCCCTTCAATGCCATTGGGTGCGCCCTCAGAAGCCCTGCCCCCTTCAGTGCCATCGGGTGCTCCCTCAGAAGCTCCAGTTGTGTGGTGTGGTCTGCACCACTTTGTGTTCCCATTTAAGGAATCAGGTGGTGTGTAGGAACACCAGATTCCTTATTTTCTGCTCGCACACAGAACAGCTAGCGAGGACCGAGAGGAGATATTCACTGATTAAAGTATTATCTTACAATCGCTGATTCCATCTTTAAGCTATAGCTTAGCTTTAAGCTAAGATATACGATATTTTCATTTATCGCGATAAAAATACTGCTAATAATCGTATCGTGGTGAATGTCCATTATCGTGATTATCATGAACATCCTGACATGAATATTTTCACAAGTGACTTGATAAAGCTGTCTAACTCACTTCCAGTTGTATTGATTTACTAATTTATTTATCAGTCTGCATCTTCCCAGTCAATCACCACCATGGCTGACGTCTCGGCTCGCCCATTGGGTCTCTCCCACTCCCAAGCCACTCCCCTCCCTTACAGAAAACATCAATCCGAATCGTTGAAATACTTTTTCATTACGTTTCAAAACAAAATCACACAAAACAGATACAGTACTGTATGTGTCATGATAATATACAAATAATTGTTTCTTACATTGTTTCAAGATAAAGTGATTACATGTTTTAGTGCCATTTCAAGAGTTTAATAATATAATAAATAATCGCGATAAAATTGCAATTAATGCGATAAGTCGATTTTGGCCAGGATAACTGTGATATCAATTTTCATATCCTCCCATAATTCATACATCCGATGATGAGAGTCTTGATTGGCTCTCCCCAGCTCTGTGGGTCAGGTCATGCGTCAATCAAACAGAGACAGACCATCATCACTGGAGTATGAAATGGTGGATACCTCAGTAGGGTTCCAACTGATTACTGATGATCTACTGTCTACATTAAGGAGGTGGTCATAACGTTATGGCTGATTGTATTTTTATTGGTTTTACTTCTTAGTAAAAAAGCCATGCTTCGCTGCAATCATATTCCATCCTCTGTTAGCTATTGTGGGTGTTTAGAGCACTCATTAGCCATTTATAGTTCCTATGTGCTGTTAATCCACATCGTCTGAACTGGTGAGTACATTACTAAATGAGGCAGTGTGTTTCATTTAAGTTATTACAATTACAACACCTCTCTGTTTATGGTAACAGAAGTACTTTTGTCACTGCAAGGTCTTCAAAATGCACACAGACAACATGACAGTCATAACCTCACTTTGACAACATGTATTATTGTAGTGTATTTATTATTGTAAACCCAATACCAAATGATTTATCAACAGGAAGTACAGGCCATTGATTTTCTTTCTTAAACACTGCATTGTAATAGTACGTGTCAGTACGGCTACAAAGTATCACACTCACAATACAAATATTTCACTGTACATTGTACATCACACGTCATTGCACGCGCACACACAAACATACAGTAGACTCACACAGGAGAGCATGTTACAAATGTTATATTACATTACAGTGCTACGCTCTGACCAAGGACGCTGAATGGAAAAGGATGACACACTACTGGGCGTTGTGAGGTTTCTTACCCAGCAGTCTGTGAGCTCTAAAGACACACAGGGTTTTAATATCCATCGACATCCTCCTCCATTCAACATCATCGCCTTGTGAGCACCAACGCCATTGACGTATCGTTAGTAAAACAAGAGAGAGAGCTACTGGGTGACTCAAGCCTTGCAGTACATTAAATGGACAGGTACAGCAAGCCAGTTCAGAAAACAAATCAATACAAGCATATACATATTATCTACCAGCATGTGTACCCGTGGTGAGTAAAATGCATGTATCAACAAGTCCAGGTGATTTGTTATGTAGAAGAAACAAACAAAAACTCAAAACAGCTGGCTTTAGACTTTACCTGCAGCCTGAGCCTGACCACACCAAATGCACAATTTGAAAAAACTAGCTCAACATTTACATTTACAGTAACATGTTAATTTGATGATGCACTAGTGTTCCCAAACTACACTTGTAGGCCAGCGAGGGTCTTGTGCAACAGTCAAGCAGAGCCATTCTCAACCTATAAAACACAGGCTATTATAAAAATGGGGGTTTTGTCAATACATCTTCATTGACGTGTCTCATGACACGCCCACATATGAGACTGGAAGCAAAGATATTGGAATAATAACCAAGGTGGAGCACTGTGATGCATTTCACTGGAAGCAAAAATGGAATGCTTCTGGTCTCTTCAGTGGGCGTAAATGGTAAATGGTCTGCATTTATACAGCGCTTTACATTATTTGCCTCACATTCACACATTCACACACCGATGGCAGCCATCCAAGGAGACACCTGACCACCGGAAGCAGTTAGGTGTCTTGCTCAAGGACACCTCAACACTTAGTGAGGAGTTAGTGGGGTTCAAACCAGCAAGGTCTTGATCAACTGTGCCCTAGAGAGAAATTATGGGCAATAGTATGGTGAAATCCATGGACCTCCCCATTGACTTGCATGGAACACTGGGTGGTCCTGGTCTGTATAAAGGGTGAAAAGTCCCCACCCCCTTCCAAAAATGGAATGAGGCCGTGCAGTCTGTGGAACCCTTTCCATTACCGATCACTGTTGGAAGCGTTCCATTGAAAGCATCCGTCTTGTTAATATTCCATTAACTTTGCTTATCTAGGGTACAATAGTTACAGCAGTACCAGACGAACCACCAATGTTCTCAGCAGATCACCATCTATGTTTTAAAACACAAACGGTGCACAGATGATTTAAGCGAGGGGCAGAGAGCGGAAGGAGCATGCAAACCATGACATTTCTGTAGCTACAAGGGCTGGCAAAGTGACTCTGAAGACTAAATGCATGTAGGCTAATTTTGGGGTAGTGGGCAATACGTTTACTCATAACATAGATTCAAGATCAAATTCTTTAGTTTAGCTCCTCAATGAATAAGCACACTGATGTTCCAAAATGTTGTCTGCTATGGGTCCGAGCATCTGTTGGGTTCCATTCTGAATATCTGGGAAATGCTGAGCAGAGCCGAGAGCCAGAGTATTTGGACTTCATGTCTGTCAGAAGTGCTGGCAAGATATGGCTCAGGAATGCACCGATAACTTTAATATACATGTACTGTAAATGTGTATTTATGACTGAAACATGGAAATATGGACATTTTGGCTCCTTTTCAAGAACTGGTGCATGTTGGAGGGATAAATTACAGGCAGCAACACTGAATTAAATGTAATTAATGAAACCTTTTTTTGCATTTTGCAGCTGAGATATTTTTCCCTTTCATCGGCTAAGAGTCAACACACAGTAAACATATACATTAGGGCATGCAACAAACAAATAAAAACATAATTTCAATAGCATTAACAAAGCCCAGTGGACAGTGATGTAGTCTAGTTGATTGGGGACAAAAGGTGGAGTCATTCTGAAGAATCAAAACAAACAACCAATCAATCACGTCGCCCTTCAATGCCATAGGGTGCTCCTTCAGAAGCTCCACCCCTCTACATTGGACATGCATTGCCAAGGCTGGGATAGTGTTGTGTGGTGCGGTCTGCTCCACTTTGTTCATGTTTACAGACATTTGCAGCACAGCTAGTGGGCCATGAGGAAATATTCTCTGAATTAGACAAGTGTATTAGCTCACAATCGCTGACTCCACCACAGAACACGGGTCAAAAAACATGTCAGGCTCACTCTCCAGCCAGTGCCAAGAGACCAGAGACACTGGCTCCCATCTGGAGATGGTCCCCGGGCGCAGCGGCTGCCCACTGCTCCCTTGAGGGATGGGTTAAATGCAGAGGATGCACTTTGCAACATGTATGTGTCAATAAAAGCACCTTTATCAGTCAAAGAAAGTATAATTTCACAGACACCCCTCCTTGCTCATTCATCACACCCTCTCTTTCTCGTCCATTATGGAAACTTGTGTTTTATCTTTTTGACTAGTTACTTGTCTCTGCTCAGCTACAGTCTCTTATATTAGCCAGTTTCGCCTGTCAGAGTAAAGCAGAGCTGTTGGTAAATAACAAGCAATTATGTGGAAAAAGCATCTGTTATGGCGGTCTCTGAACACAGCCTTTTGGTTTGCTGAAAAGAAGAGATTGTTTATATACCTACAAGTACAATTTTGAAATAAGTAAGCAAGGGGAATGAAGTGTATGTGTGTTTATGTGTCTTCTGACCATGATCACAACTCATGTGTGTTTAGGACAAGGTGGCCTATTAATCCATACGCAGTTGAAATATTTAATTGCCTTAGTTTTATTTTTATATTTTGTGATCAATCTTTTTAGAGAGAAATTTCCCAGTAGTATTAAAACTGTCAAGGGCAGACAAATGCACACAACAGACATTATAATTAAGCAACAGATTACATTTGAGGCAACTAATGAGTAGAATTAGAGGCAAATTTCAAAATGACTCCCAGCTAAATAATAACAATAAATTCTTATTATGCTATATACACCGCTGATTCCTTTCTGTCTGTTTCAATAAATCAATTGGATGAGTATTTTATTATAAAGTTCTGCACAAGGTGCATGCAGTGTAATCACATGAATAACAACTCATTTTAGATCAAACTTTGCAAATATGCTGACAGATGGCTCTGTATGGAGCTGGTAAGATCTAGAATCAGTGGGGAACCGTCCAGGCCCTCCAGGCCCTCAGAAAGGGCCTAAGGCTGCATTCAGACCTAACTTATTTTATTTTTTATTAAAAGCGCTGGCATGGGCGTTTTTCATGTATAAAAAAAGCATCTGAAACGGTTGTTATGGGAAACACCAGGTCTCACTACGCACTTGTGATTGGTCAACTGTCAAAAAAGCAGATGACGTAGGGCGTTTTCTTCAGAGAAGTTGAACTTTTCTCAACTGCAGAAGAAGTCCAGAGCTGCTTAATAAAGCGCCTGTGGCAGCGTTAATGTTCAGCGCCCATGGCGCTTTTAAAACACGGTTCGCTCCATAAGGTTATAATTTAAAAAAGAGTCCGACAGCATCCAAAAAGAAGTTACGTCTGAAATATAGTCTAAAATAGAATATCCTATTTACTAAGTAATCTATTTTAATTTAATATATTGCTAATTTGACAATCAACATCTACATACAATGTTTCTGATGACATGTTCTCTTAAAACCTGTCTATACGGTTTGTGTTGGAATGTGAAGGGTAAATGAAACACGCTGTATAGGTTGCTACGCATGTGCAGCTCTGTGATTGGTGATGCCCTCAATACTTTAAACAGAAGGCATCATATTGAGAATCATATTTCAAAAGACAGTCAAATTGACCAATCATATCGTCCCTCTAAATGGTTGGGCTTTGTTATTGTTAACTTTATAACAAGCTCCGCCTGCTGTGCTGTGATCATCTATGCTACCTAGCTAAATAATTTGAGTTGCTGAATCACACTACAAATGATTTGTATTATTTAGCAAATTCATCCTGAACCCGGCCTAAACCCGACGCGACTCATGAAATGTGAGAAATATAGGCCGAACCGACCCGAAAACGTTGGTATTTATGTAGTTCTATGGTCCTGACGGGTTCGGGATGATATTTCAAGATCTAATCTGTATGCTGAATTGCCTAACTCTGCGGACATGATGCATGCACATTAAACGTGCATATGACTTATGTAACTAGCCTATAGGCCTATAGATGCGCTCATGATGTGTTTTTATGACTTATGTAACTAGCCTATAGGCCTATAGATGAGCTCATGATGTGTTTTTATGACTTATGTAACTAGCCTATAGGCCTATAGATAAGCTCATGGTGTGTGCATATGACTCATGTAACTAGCCCAGAATCAAAGTATATTCTTTCTCAAAGTATGGTGTCTGGAGGTTGTGTTACTCAGTGATTCTGAATGATGTCTAGCGACTAGCGACCGCACACAGCTAGTTCACTGTATTCTCACATTGTTGAAAATCTGCCTCGGCTTGACGCTCAAGCACAATGATGTGTTACTGACAGCTTCCCTTCAACTGAGGATTTCATGGTGACTGGAGAAGAGACAAGACAATAATTCAGAACATAAATTATTGTGCATGATATCCTGTTTTATAGTAATTTCCCATTAAAAAAGATCTGCCAAATATTTGATGTTATACACTACCACTGAAATATTTCGCAAAGTGCAATTAATCATACCCTAAATATGCGAAACTTGACAAAACATTGTCTTACAATCATACAAACACAATACAAATCAAAATAATGAACTGCCAGCTCCTCCTTTCTACCTTTGTAAACAAAAGAAATAAAATCTGTATCTACAAACTCAATTGCAAAACAAAATGCCGGTGTATGACACCTTCTTTCACCACAATTTGGACAAAGGTGTCTTTGTTGACAGTTGGCTTCTGCATGCTGCCATTTTGTCCAAAGGTGGCATGCAATATGAGCTTTCAGGTGACAAGCATTGTCACATTCTTTAATAAAGCTCCAAGCTGCTCCTCCAGAGACATCTACTGTTCAAAGATTTGTTTACGGTCCTCCTAGTTGTTCTCAATGGGTCCTCACAAGTTCAATAAGCTATTGTTGCTAAGCAACGAATACAATTCCAGCCATAGGCTACAGAGGGAATTTAGTTTAGGCCAAAAATGACAAATGGTTTGGGTGATTTAAACTCATATAGTTGCTATAATGTTTACATTAAATTATTCTGTGTAGAATATGCAAAAGTTGTGCAGTGATGAGATATGTTATGACATAACATATCTCCTAAGATATTATCATCAGCATTACTTTCAGCATCTGAGAAATGATTCCCCTACTGTATTGTAGAGCATTTGACAAGATAACGGAATGAGCAGAGCTTTGTTTCATAGATGTTAATCTGAATGACGCTGAAACAAATGTAACATCCAAGAGGCTCTCAACCGGCACTAAGATTGTGCTTTTGATATTTAACCCATTGTGAGCATATTCATATTCCACTATTGTTCACAGTGGTAATATTCCATTTCAATATTCCAAATAATGGAGAAATATAAGGGTGCATGTCCACGCAAGTCTGCCAGATATCAGATTATATTGTAGTTGGATAAGCATGTGCCCCCTCTCCCCTGGACGGTGGATATTCCAAACTCCTTTCATTAAATAACCGACTATTAATCACCAATATTGTTAAATAGCAACGGACTAATTGTCTAGTGAAAAACGTAAAATTATTTGTTTTCTCTATTACATTTGTGAAAAGTAAACCACGTATTTGGAAATAGTTGTAGAAAATCCTAACGTTAAGTCTATGTAATAGCGCCTTTGAACTATGACTATAGGCTACAAATTCACTAGAATGCAGTAAATGAAGGGTTTGACCATAAATAATTACAACAATAACTCCCTCTGAAAACATGATATCACCAGCCGCCACTGCAATATCATAATGTGAAATGGTAATTATGACAAAGGCTACACGGAACAGATATATTATGAGTCTCTGGATTTTTCATTAACACTTTCCACACGGTTAGATGCTTAAAGCTAAACATTGAACAATACATGTATCATGACACCTGAAGTGTCACCAATAAACTGCATTTAAACATTTAATTAAACATTTTCCCAGCCATTTCCTTTTCATGAATGAGGGGTGGAGGAAGGATGAGTCATTGTATTAGATGCTCATTGCAGGTATTTATATAAAGACAGTCTTACATTGTAGCTTTAAGGCTAAGTGTACTGTATTCATGCTTGAGATGGAAGAATCAGTAGAAGTTTCTTTAGTTGTATATCTAGTTTTTTCCATTATCACTTTGGAAGATCAGCCATCGGAATACCATCTATTGGAATACCCTTCCATAAATGTAATAATTTCCGGTAATTACATTAAAAATGGCTCTCAAAGCCTGCTAATTAAACACTTCAAGAAACTAGGAGCACATTTTCACCAGAGGTTGTCATTCTTGTTTATCGGTTGACACTATGCTAGCTTTGTAACTGTGGAAAGAAAACACATTTAAGTGTGTTTATGATGATTGAGCATTTAGAGAAACATACTAGTAGAAAACATGGACATCACAAATACTCCAGTGGCAACTATTAATTCTGTGCTTTTGGCAAAAAAAGGAAGCAAATATAAAATAAACATCCCATATCATAATATGTACAGCCTCTTCAATATGAAGACAGTGATTTAATGTCTTATTCATGTAGCTCAGGTTTTTCATGATTCAAAGGGAAGTATTATTTACTGACTATTTAGCACCGTGCGCTCAAAGGAAAATATGTCTGTTGCTTCTTCTGAGCACAAGGTTAATCCACAGCCCGTTGATTGATTGGCTTGATTAAATATTCATTACATGATCTGGATTTAGACACACTGCTTTAGCATCTGTTCATCTTGGGAGAGCAGTTTTTCTCTCTAATCTATAAAAGTCTATTTAGACATTATTTCCTCTTCAGAGTATATTTATTGTCACTTTCTCCTTGTACAGTACCATAAAAAAGGTTGCGTCAAAACATCAAGGTCAGAAAAAGGGAAAAGTGTACTGTAGTTCTTCAGGTAAGTAAATACCTCTTTGAAGGATAGCGGTGGTGTTTTTTTTTTTTACTCAGTGTTTTTCCACCATGTTATGAACTTAAATAAAGGACTAGCAGGTAGCCTGTAAAATAACCCTTCACTGTATGAAACATGTCTTTGAAGTACCAAGTTGTACAGCGCATCCAGACAGACTCAATAACAGAATGGTTTCAGTTATTTTCCACAGTCTGTAAAGTATGCAGTGGGAAAAAAAAAAATGTTCCCCCCTAGAAACCGACACATTGGCTGTCGTGTGTTTACTCTAATTGACTGAAAACGGTGGACGAGAGCCACCTCACCAGTGAGGCTCCACAGAGGGAGGACTGTACTTGAACGGGGATGGGTGGGTCTCAAGGGGGGTGTTACACAGACTCTGTGGGAGACTGGTCGTCTACATGGTGCCTCATCGTCTCCACGCTGGTCAAGATCTTCTTCTGATGTCCCGCCAAGGACACCCCGATCCGCTGGAGATCGCTGGTGAAACACACGCATGCACGCGCACACACACACACACACACACACACACACACACACACACACAGAAAGTCTTAAGAGCCTGGGTTACGTCAAAGGCAAATCTGGCCACTCGGCATGCTTCTTACTGTAGGCATACGTCCGTTTTGGAGCACCAGAGGGAAAATATTTAGATCTCCATGAGCGCCCTACACTCAAAGTTTTTTTTTATTTCTAAAAATTTTATATAAAAATGTATATAGAGGAGACAGACCTCTTAGAGAGTCCTCAATAGAACTCTATGGGAGAAGCACCAGAGACATTATATAGAGG
>JAODLL010057954.1:2633-18340 GCA_026546735.1 Forbesichthys agassizii | reverse complement strand
AAATCACACACAACGGGGCAGGGCTTAGTGGCATCACTACAGTCCTTCAGAGAGAGAGAGAGAGAGAGAGAGAGAGAGAGAGAGAGATGGCAATGTGCCTCACAGCCAGATAATGATTCTGCTGGGATTGGAAACAGCAGGAGCACAGCCTGATTCTTCACTGCCACTAGCAAGCCCCCCCCCCCCCCCCCCCACAATCTCAACAAACATTCACAGATGCAAACTAGAACACACACACAAACCCTATTTGGATCAATGTAAGCAAAACACACCTTGGGGATTACACGTGCGCGCACACACACACACCCCAATAGAGAGGCAGAGTCACTGTCATACGTGGAAGCACAGGAAGATAACACACAGAACTAGAGCTGGGCGATTAACCGAAGTTCTCTTTCCCGAACCACATTATCCAGCTGACTGGGGGATCCCGAGGCGTTCCCAGGCCAGTGTGGAGATATAATCTCTCCACCTAGTCCTGGGTCTTCCGAGGCCTCCTCCCAGCTGGACGTGCCTGGAACACCTCCCAAGGGAGGTGCCCAGGGGGCATCCTAACTAGTTGCCCGTACCACCTCAACGTAAAGAGAGTTAGAGTTCCTCACGGATAGCCGAGTTTCTCAACCTATCTCTAAGGAAGAGGCCAGCCGCCATTCTGAGAAAATCCATTTAGGCCGTAACCGTGATCTAGTATGATCATAGGAGAGAAAATTGCCTGGAAGATTGGTGCGCTGAAGTGATTGTAATACTGCTCCCGCTGCCCCGATTCTCTGGACAATGTCCCGCTCCAATGTCCCCTGAAATCGGGAACAAGACCACAAGGTAATTTAACTCCTTCACTTGGGGTAAGGACTCATTTCCTACCCTGCTGAGACTCCTGTAACTTTTATTATTTAACATTTTAGCCCTTTGCTAGCAAAACTACATTAACCTGCTTTTACAAATAATATCTACAAAAGTAAAAACTATTTATACTGTTAACTATTAATGCGTGTGTAGTCACGTGACCCTGCCCTGTCCACACGAAGCAAATGGAGAAAATAATCGTTCATCGTAATCATGGTACAATGTTCAATTAATTGTGATTTAGATTTTAGGTACTATCGTCCAGCCATACACACAGAGCTATACTTCACACAGACACATATATAGAAACACACACACAGAAACACACACACAGAAGATAACTACTATTTACAATTCCCCAGACAGGTGGACATTAGTTCACTTTATGAATAACAACCCTTCATCACGATGGACATTGACATGGAAACATTAGATACACACTAGGGCTGCGCAAAACACTGGCAAATGACAGTGTGAAACAGAGGCTGTATGGCTGGAACAGTAACGAAATCTCCTTGTAACGCCATTCGTTTTTTGTTGCTGTAAACACAGGAGTCTATTTCATTCAAAGTTGCCAGTCCTATCTCACCTGACATGCCAGATGGATTGGATTGGCATGATGGGATTGGATGGAAAAGGGCAGGCACTAAAATACTTTAAACAGTTTATTGGATGAACCATCTGGTCGTTTCCACTGCCGACACACCTTAACCACATCCGTATAGCTTTAAATATGATGCTGATTTGTAAATTCAGATGCTACTGGTACACATTCAAAATTATTTCTAGGCTTTCCAGACTGATTCAAGGTTAGGACAGTCTAGTGGCCTGACTTCCAGCAAAAAGGTTGTGGATAAGAGCCTCAGAATGAGCCTACAGCACATGTAAGCATCCTTGAACAAGATGCCTAACCTCTACATCACTTTGACAGTTTGTCTTGACTAAATTGATATTTAAATCGATACAATTCCCCTACGCACCCCACACACTAGGGACAGGCACGATACCGTAGACTTAAAACTATATAAAACATTTTTGGTGTCATAGTACCATTCAACACTATCTTTTTGACCATAACAAGTCACAGCAGCATCAATGTTTTTACCAAACTTTGCTAAAGATATTATGTCGCGAACCTTTCCCAACAGAAAATAGACCCCAATCCAGCTTCACTGCTCTCCATTCCAACACTATGGAGTGGTTCTGTCCACCATGGTTATGGTATGCATGTATACACGTCAGACTATTAGGGCTGGACCAGAATATTAGACTATTGGGGTATTCGTTTGGTGTGTAGGTATTAAAGTTTTCATTTTGGCATTCTAATATTCTATTTTTAGCTTTTTGCATGTGTATTTGCCTTTTGATCAGTGTTTTGCCGTGTTCTCTATTCCATTGGTTAAGCCTACACACTAATCAACACAGCTGTGACAACTATCTGGTCTGAAAGAAGAGAGATGGGGTGTAGCTTCAACACGGACTGCCATTGGCTATTCAAGATTTAGCAAAACTCCTATTTGTTCAATTGAATTGTCAATCAATCAATAGAATTCTTTAATCTAATAATGTGTATTGGACTAAATATTTTATTGGATTAGACATTTGCCAATCTAACAGAATTGGTTTTGGACAGTTATCGAATGGTGGATTAAGTGGTGGATAGACACACGAGTCTAGGTGAGTACATTACTGGTGTTACCTCAAATTTAAGTACCGGTATGTTGGTCTGACTAAACCTATGCTAGAGTTATTCATGTGCACAAGCCCTTACACAGTCCTGACTGTTAGCTTGGATCCTAAATTGCCGGTATGAGTTTTGTTTATGTTGTCTTGTGTCCGTCCGTGTCTCACAGCCCCATCCCGCCCCCCCTCCTCACAGCTGAGCTGTGTTGATGTTTAGTAGAGTACAACAGCACAAACTAACGCTGGTAGAACTGTAATGTACCAGCAGACGAAACGTCAAAGCTAAAAAAACGTCAAACTGAGAAACTGTGCCAATGTAACGTATCTAGCAACCAGACAAAGACAGTTGAACACTTGCTTTTGTGTTGTGCACTTTCCCCCCCACACACACAGCGTATCTGTCTACACACATACAACCCCTCCACACACACACACACACACACACAGCCCTATGCACGACGGCCACACAGGACGTTTACCCACAACCCACCTCTGTTGCAGGTCGTCCAGGCAACGCTGCAGGTGCACCTCCCCGGCCGTGACCAGGACGTGCTCCCCACTCTCCTGGATCAACACCTCCACGCACGGGTCGGCCTGGTTCAGCAGTCGCATGCCCCGCACCAGCAGGGCCATCTGGCCTGCAACACACACACACACACGTTGTCAGGGGCAACCGCACCAGCCTGGGCATCTGGCCTGCAACACACACATGCACGTTGTCAGGGGCAACAAAACACACATAATAGCCCCCCACCCCCATTTTACCCCTGTGTGTTATGTGTCTTTGTACTTACTGGGGTGTTTGGGTTCAATAGCCACACGCACGATAGGCGTGGCCTCAAAGTTCAGAGGTGAGAAGGAGGGGCAAGCTGGTGAGGTGGAGAGGGTGGCCGACTTCAGCACGAACTCCTCGAGACCCCCGATGCCTGACACAGAGGTGGGGTCACATGGGGCACGTTGTTTGGACAACATCACACTATCAAAAACAGCCATTTGTGCATAAAAATAATAATACACTTACATACATTTGCAAATATAATATAATTTAAGTTGGCTGGTCAACTTCACTAATATGCCTAAATGAGAAAACATTGACATTCAGGGGCAATGATTTTAAATTAAGCACTGAAATGCTTATTTCTAGAGACTTTCTAGAGAAAACAAAACATACTAAATACTATACACTTACGATAGCTAAAGTTAGTTTTTATTTATCCGTTTTTAAATGGACTAGATTCATTAGTATTCTGCTGAAATCAGAGGAGACAGGCTGGCAATGCAAAATATAATTTGAGATTCTATTGTAAGTTCCTATATGACGTTGGTCAAAGCCACAGGGAGCAACTGTAGAGGGGCTCAAGAGCCGCAGGTTGCAGACCCCTGCACTAGGCGTACGAGGAACAAACCGCTGTTGTTTCCGATAACGTCACAACGTTGTTTGCGGGATGTTCTGAGGTTAAGGATCATTGTGTAATTATATTGCATTTGGATGTTGAAAGACATTTTGGTTTTGGTTTTTTTATGGGGGAAAACAAACGATCTGGAAAACATTTGAGTACTAAGGAGAACAGTTACGGAGGTAACAACACATCTGCAGTTTGGTGGGAGAGGAATCAAAGTCATTAAAGGGTTTTCCTTAGTCACTTTGGCAGCCACACACCTGCATCTTACGCAGGATCAAAACAATAATTTCCCGGATAGATCAATGCATTCATGCATTCATGGAGTTCTTCACATCCGCCAGCTAATTCTGTGCTCATTGGCCTTTTACAGAAAGATGACCTTTTTAGTTAAGCGCTTTCAAAACACAGGTTGCTGCAATCGACTTCAGATGACTGAAAACTCTTTCCAAAAACAAAATGGTGATTAAAGTAAATTGACTGCAGACATTTATCTGTATTAAAGAAAAGACATTCAGGCATTTATGTTCTGCAAATAAAAAATATTTGATCCTTGCTGCCAAAAATAATACTGGGAAAGTATTCCGAAAACAATCCTTAAAGGGTTAGGGTGATACTGGTAATGTACAATGCTTTATTATTGCTGGGGAAATTTTATTTTTCATGTATTTCTTTTATTAATGTTAATCAATATATCTTATGCTTAAGTTAAACACACATTTATATATTTCAATAATTACTCTGTTAATCATTATATCTTATGCTTATATTAAACACACACCAGTATGTAAACTAATTCATTTGACTGTTTTATAATATTTTGTAAGAACCAGCAAGAGTAGGGCTGAATCCCATTTCACCTTTGGAGTTTTGGAGTTCTGACCCTGACAATTATATTATTATATTTTTAACTAATGAAAACATACCTCAAGCCAAACGTTTTCAAAATAGTTTATTTCCCAGTACTATTAAAAAGTGAGAGAGCTAGCAGGAATTGGCACAAATGAGAAGAAAAGTGGTGTCCTCATTTGCCTCATGGCCCTGGAAGAGCAGAGCATATTCCCAGTGTGCACCTGAACTCAAAAGCAAAGAGCTGGTGACTTATTCATCTCCGGTGCAATTACACTGCTTAATTAGCACCTGCAAACATGCATGTCACTCTTGTGATCTGGATTCTCACCTTGGGCACATTTGAAAACACTCCAATTCCAGCGCTTTTATGAAAATGAGTGGTGTGACGCCTCTATTTATGGCTTACTGAGATAGCAGAGTAGTGATTCACCCTAGCACCCATTCACAAATGCCTTTCCACACGCATTTGTGATCTAAGAGGAACTGACAGAGTCCAGAAACTACTCAAGTTTCATGTTGGAAAATTACAAGTAGTGGTGAGATAAAATATCAATATCCAAATATATTGTAGCATTTTATATTTACATGCTATTTAAACTTTTTATTACCATTTAAAATATTTGGCATTAAACTGCATCACTTCAAATCCTCGCCTACATAAGGTAATGGAATACCCAAGCAAAGATTCCCTCAGACCATTAAAAAATAAGTCCAATGCAGAAAGTGCTCAAATCTGCAGTTCCTAGAATGGCCACTTGAGGCTGGCTCCAAAAAGGTTTAAAAGAAAAACTCTAAAAGGCATAGCAATCCATTTCAATTCACATTTTCTCCTAGTAGATGTACAACCTACAGGTTTAATTCAACTGAGAGATGACAGTTTATGATAAGGTAGATCTAACACTGACAAAATTGCTTTAGCATTTGTTCAACATACAGTACAATATGCAATCAGTTTTAAACATATTCGTAGAGTGCCGATGCCCTTTACAAGAAACAGGTAGGGCTCATGCTCAAGGATGTTTACAGGTTAGTCTGGTAGAGCCAGCCTTTACTTACGTAGTCTGGGACACACGTGAGACATTTTGACATTTTTTTACATCCTAAGCAGCGTTTTATCATACCACGCAAACCGGAAGGCCTACCACCATGTGAGGAAGGCCTTGTGTGTTTTCATCTCATACCTCCCTGTTAGAAGAGTGAAACCATATCACTGAACAACGAACAATGGTGACTCATCCATTAGCACTGAAGCACAGCCTAGCACACCATTAGTAAGTCATTGTTAGAAAGATATAATTAAATCGCCTGCCTCTCTCAAGTCATTCGTTGATTGACATTTCATTTTTCTAGGACAATGACAATCTACTGGTATCCAAGACTACCAGTAAATATTAGGTAACACCCAACGTATTACAGTAGTTCCCATTAGACTGCAAGCGATTTAACGCATCGGTGTAGCTAATGGCACGTAGGTGGCAGGGAAACGTCTGCGGCAGTGAAGTACATGTAACTACGCACCGGCAAACAGCATAATAACCTGGTAGGAGGGTACGGAACCCTCTAAGGCATCTCACGGTTGATTAACAGAGCCAGACCACTGTTCTGTTCTCTGAGCAGGTACGAGACGCAGCGCGGGGAGATGATGATGATGAGGCCGCAGATCAATGGATAAAGATAAAATGGAGACACAGCGGGAGGAGAGATGGTGAGAGGGAGGGAGAGAGTTAGATGGAGAGAGAGTGGGGTAGAGGAAGGAAGGGAGAGGGAGATGGGAGACCCAGAGGGAGGTTTCATGGTCTTGTTGCGATGTCGCTATATGAACATTGCCTGGCGTGATGCAACATCTGGAGTTATGCACTCAAATGGAAATGTAAGGCGTGAAGGCAGGGAGGAACAGAACATTTCTGAATGGAAAGAAGGAGATGAACCCAAAGAGAGAAGAGTGGTAGGGACCAGAGAAAGAAAGAATAAAGAAGGTTGGAAATAAAAGCCAACTGACAGGCTTAGAACGGGTCTGGCAGTTTCAACAGGGCCTTCAGTGGAGCTCAGGGACGCTGCAGCAGTGTGTGCGCCTGCATGCGGGTAAGGGAATATGCTTGTTGCTTTGTTCCAGGGGCACACACACACACACACACACACACACACACACACACAGCCCTTCATCTCTACTATATCCACTGTGTCTTCAGCCACTTCTCTCCAGACGTCAAATAAAGACCACAATGTTGTCTTGTTGGCAATAAATCAGACGGAGTCATCAGCAGACTCAACGCAAACAGTAGGAAGGTAGGACTTCCGCGTTGATGGGTGTTGAAACAGCTTCTTAAAGTCTGATGTTGGTCTATATCAAACACAGACACTAGCTGCGTTTACATGGTTTACATACTCCCTCCCTATTATTCCGATTGGAATCAAGTTAAAACCCCAACACAAAAACATAAACACCACAATCGGAGGAGAAATGGCCAACACAATCTAAATTCAATTCCGAAGCAGAGTGGTAGTATAACAATGATGAATCCTACAATTTAAACGGTTAAACGCGATTATTAAATGGCTGTCACGGGCAGGTTAGAAAGACATTGCTTTCTTTAAGATAGGGATGTGCACGATTAGTCGGTTATACGATTAGACGCTGGGATCATTGCTAGTCGGCACCATATATGCGCTAGTCGATTAAACTTATTTAATTGTATTATTTACTTTTTTGAAAGTAGCTGCTCAGTCAGTCTCTCCTGCCTCAGCCTGCACATGAAAGATGCAAAACCATCTGACGCTGCGAGTGGAGAAGGTAGCGCTTCATGTTCCATGAGTTCTTGGTTCCTAGTCATAGAACTATATGTTCCTAGTAGGGATGCAGCTGGGACTACTCTAAACGCGGCAAACTTTGATGTTGCCACTAGCTCCGCTCGCAGAAGACGACTGTGTTGAAATTTGCAGCACAGCCTCATGCATTGTCCAAACGATTCTGGATTCACAACCTCTCTGCTTTCGATTTAACCTTGCAGTACAATTGCATTTAATGTTGTTAAAAATTGGGCCGTCGGGTTCCTGACTGTTCACCTTTGTTTAAGTTAGGCTAAATAGCATTTTGCTAGGCTTAACTAGCTATGGTAAGTTAATTAGCTAACGCTTTTTCGCACAGCCAATGCATACAGAATCAATATTAAGTGAAGAGTTTCAAAACGCTCTTGTCCCACTGCCTGTGAATAACGGAGCTGTATTGGCCACTGTTGTGCCGTAGGCTACAATAACTGTTCATCTTCCGAAGATGAAGTGGTCAGATTATTATTTTTTTAAATTAAGAAATTGAAAGCTAAAACGTGATCTCTACCCACTGAGATAAAACAACAGGTAGGGAGAGACCTGCAACATGTGCACACGCTGACAATGTTAAGCCTGATTGTGATCAATTTGGACAGTTTTCTGAGTGTTTTGGTATTTTTAGACTAATCGACTAGTCTACATTTTTTATTTTGTTTAATCGATGGCGAAATTAGTCGTTAGGAACATCCCTACTTTTAGATATATTATTCATACATTTGAAATGAATTCTGAGTCACTGTCAACAAATGTTTCACTCCGCCTGGAAGTCCTGCTCTTTAACTGTTTTATTGTTTTTGTGCTCAAAATTTTGTTTTTGTGGAGAATAAGTTATGTCATAAATCATGAATACAAATATGCATTTATTTGCTAACTTATTTTACAAACATATTTTTAACATTTAATATACACACATAACATGCCCAAAAGTGTTATTGCAATATTAACAAAAGTAGGGGGGACTCCATATATTATACATATTGAAATATGAACATGTTGATAAGATCTACAAATTATACATGTTGATAAATTCTACAAACTATAATTTACTATATTATTTTTATTTAGACATGTATAATGAAGTGATTTTGATGAAAAACATTATTTTATGCTTATTTGCTTATAACGAGTGCCGCCATCTTGGATAGGTCGAGGACGTGCAAAGGCTTTAAGGTTTGTCATATACTTCAGTGTTTACAGATTTTGGATAGGTTAAACGTTCTCCTCGTTACATTATTTTAAAGAATAATATCGTTATAGGACAATTTTGCAGACTGCAAATTTGCAACCGGTATTGGCCAAAAAAAACAAAACAGACTGGTGTTAACATTTTAATTTGATGACATTTGAGCGAGCGTACTGAGTGTACAGTTGAAATCATGGGGTGATTTTGAAACCGATATGACGTGTAGTTTTGTTTTCAGCCCATAAAATGCAGATTTTTATAAAAACAAGAATTTTGTCAATATTAACACCAGCATTGATGTGTCTCATCACAGATCAACCCTGTTACTTGTTTAATGCAGCAGCAGACAACACTGTTCTATGTGCAGATATAGTTGAGTAATGGCATCCTGAGAGCAGAAGATGACATCCCTTTGTTGGAATCCGAGCACCTCTGTTCTTTGTTTACATAGACGGACAGCTTGCTCGTCCACGTTAGTGCATGTGTGCGTGGCCCATGGAGCTTTTGTTTTGGTCCAAGATACAGGTGTGCGCAGAGTGCCATCTAGTGGTAGATGGTCAAAGAGTCACTTTAAAGTTGTGGATTTCACAATTTGAATGACACATGTAACTGGAATGTGAGCTGCCACAGTCGACTTCAAATTAAATGCAACCACAATTCATTTGCCAAGTATTTTTCCACTTTCCATCCTTGCGTCTCTTTCCTCTGGTCGCACGCTCAAGGTTTTGTGCATCTTCCTCTCAAACCTCCTCCTCGTGAGGTGGAATAATCAGGTTCATCAGGAGATGTTAAATATTCAGACCACAAAGCTGTGGAAGGAGCATCTCCAAAGTTCCAGCAATACACCAGAGATGCCTAGTTCTATCTTTTGCTTAGAGATGCAGCGCGCGCACACACACACGCACGCGCACACACACACTGGCTGCCTGCTAGAGCAGATGCAGGCTATGTAAGACGATACTGTAATCACTCTAAGGTGACTTGATCCCCGAGGCCTTCCAGCTCAACAAAGAACAATAAAACTGAAAAAATAAGAAAAAGGAAAGACTGTTGGAGGCTGCTGCCATCACCCAGAGGGGGTGGGGGAAGGGGGACTAGAGCAGCCTTATCCAGCGCATTACTATGTCAGCACTTTGTGACTTAACATCTTTTTACTGTGTTGCACATACGTACACACAAGCACATAAGGACATTGTACAGACTCACGTAAATGCTCGCCCCTTTAAAGTCAGGCCCCGGCTTGCGTGGCCGACCCAGAGGGAACTCTGGCTTCAGGCCAGTGTGGAATAACCCAGGCCTCCATTAAAATACCATTAGAGCAACACGCCTGGAACCCAGGCCTTTCATCGCAGGGCCTTCTTCTCACAGTGACGGTAAAAAAATAAAAATAAACGCATCATCGCAGGTACAGTTTTGAGACACGTGCTCGCGGCGTTGACGCGGTTTCCGTCTACAGATACAGATACAGAGATTTTCCTCTCTATACGGGCCCGGCAACCTCTAACCACCGTGGAGCCCGCTACGTGGTGGAAGGCCCAGTTGGCCTTACACGCCAGCTGGGCCTCAGGTCTCTCTGGTGCAGGAGTCCTACAGCGTAGCAGTCTGGAGAGGAGGGGAACTACTGCCTGTTTGGTCTGAGCACACCTGAAACCACAGTACATGACTAGGGCATACGCACACCAGACCCCCACCCCCATTCACACACGCAGAGCCACGCACACTTCATGCAGGCATGCACGCACACACAAACATGCATGCACACCAAGCTTATAATCGTAAACGAAAGCAAACGAAATAACGAAAACTAAGTGGGAAAAAACATTGTCGGTAACTGTCAAAAATAAACACTAGGCATTACAGAAAAACGATAACTACCTAAAACTGTAATTGTCTGGTTGCAAAACTAACTAAAATAAAATACAATTATAGTAAATGTCAGTTTTCATCTTTCTAAAATGTTATGATGTTTTTATTGTGTTTTAATTACACAATACTTTTGAGGGCTGACGTTGGTTGTGTATCCTCGTTAACACAGCTCCTAGCTGCTTCCGTGTGTAGCGACATGGAAAATACCTCCACTTGACTTCATGTAAATAACATTTGTATTTATTGCTACAATCCACACGTGTCGAAACACGTATACGTGCGTTGTACACGAAAGAAGATAAAATACAGGTGTTTCCAAATATCTAGATGACTTAGCTAAGCCTACCACTGCAACTACAGTAGAAAGCTGTGTTGCTCCGTGGTGAACACCACCGACCCTTTGACCTTTGACTTTTTACCAAAGTAAACCCAAAGTGAAGCCAACTGTAGTCTCTTAAAGAGGCAGTAATTAAACAAATAACACGAATACAAGCAGGCATCCTAGCGTCCAATGTACATTAAGAAAGATACTCTTCACTACCATAACTTTACTGTACATGGAATATTAAATTACGAAAATATACTGTCAGAAGCACAAATTCACATTATTTTATTTATGTATAATACAAGCAATAGTATGTGTTGGAAGTTTTGGTTCCCACACTTTTTTCTGACCTTGACAAATAACCAATATTACAAAAGACAAAAACGAACACTAAAACTAATAAAAACGAAACCAAGCTAATTTAAAAAAAAAATAGAAACTTAAAACACTTAACTAAAACTAACTAAAACTAATTGAAAACAGTCAAAAATAAATAAAAACGAATGAAAAATGCAAAACTATTATAACTTTAATGCTTACACACCTACACATATACACACCCACACCTATTTCAACATGCACGCACGCGAGCACACACACCTATTTAAACATGCACTTACGCAAACACGCACACATCTGCACACCATCACATGCACCCACGAACACACACACACGTTCACATGCATCCATGCACGCACACACACACCTACATCTACACACGCCCTGTGGGAGCCGAATCTGGTCATGCTCACGTGCACAGCTCGGGGCGATGACTCAAGCCTGGAGACATGACCGACATGACAAGACTCTGACCGCAACAGTTGGCTGCTTGTGCGGTTATATAAAAGACACCCCCCCCCCTCCCCATATCCCACCCTAGCATCCACCTATTTCTTTCCATGTGGTTTTGTAACTATAAAATGGCCGCAAGATGCGGGCGCAAACTTCTGCCTCTACTTGTTGTGTTGAGACATCAACAGCAGTACAGGCATCATGACGGATGATGCAACCAAACCATTAGCGGTAAATATAGGAAAACACAGTCAGGAGAAGGGTTTAGCAAGATATGCAGGTATGTAGATATGGAGGTAGTGGGTGCAGAATTAACGGACCACACTATGAATATGAACAAACCTGCATCCTTATTGAACCAGTAAGCTGTACAATAAAGTAATCCATCAAATCTAGTTGGTACTGGTAAATTCAGTTACAAGCGTGCAGTCACTAAGATGTAAACACAGTCTGGTCGCCATTCAAACTTTTCCAACCGTACATTAATATGTTTTCATAACAAGGGGGAAGGTTTGGATGAAAAGACAAATACACATACAGAATATGTAGTCTTTTGTATTTTCAGTGTCTAACATAACAGTATTGCGTGTGGACAAATCCACTACCTGTGTTAATAACATGATTATGATTGTTTGTTTTATTGACAGAGCAAGTGATCATTAAAAAAAAGGTTTAAAGGTCAAAAAGTAAGGAACCACGAACTGCGTATCAGTAAAGTTCATGAAATATCGAATGCAGAGTAATAAACTGCACTGAGGCCACAATGCACGCACACATACATTCTCCAAAGCCACATGAAAAATGACATCCACAAAAAATGAATAAAAATATTCTGTGTCTGAAACAAAGAAAGATTGCATTTCACCGTTAACTATAACATTTGACAGTTATTGACGTGGAAAAGAGAGCCTACAAAAGCTGCCACCTCAATAAAGATGTCGAAAGACTCGTATTAATAACAATAATAATCTCCGGCTGTGGATGCCCACGCAGCCTTGGATCACGACCAGCGTCACTCATTCACACACACACACACACACTCCTGCCTGACTCAAGAAACAGCTGGGCACTTCCACCCACCACTGACGCCACTGGGTTTACCCATCACGACCAGTTTGCCCATTCAGCTACATGCGTACCTACATGTTCGTACGCAGCTTTGGGGAAAAGTGCCTGCTAAACGCTGACGAATCTAGAATGTAAACCTCTCTTAATACACAGAGTGGAAATGAAGGATGCCATCTCCTGGAAACGGAGGCCATTCCTAAACCGCGGAATTAGCCTCTCCATTTTGTCACCTTACACGAAACAACACCCATAAGACGTGCAGCAGAGTGGAGCACATTGAAAAGCAAGAAATACGACGTGGGACTGGAAACTGTTAAATGCTCTGTGTTGGATCGTGTTTTATTAAGTACAAGGCCAGGGCTTTGGAAATGTGCTCCACTTTCTACATCCTATGGAATTTCCCTCGCTCTGGAAAGTCCCCCTTCTGCTCTGTGTGTGTGTGTGCGTGCGTGCGTGCAGACTAGATGTGAACATATTGCGAATGCATTGGCAGGCATTCGAGAACGCCAGTGCTGGCCAAGTAACACATACATTATTACTGCCTCTCGACCTTTAGCTAGACAGAAAAAGGTGGTGGTGGGGAAGGGGGGTGGGGGTGGTATTGTGTATGTGTGCCACAGGCCCAACTCACACAGTTTAAATGCTAAAACGCGTCCGTAGATCAGTGAGCATTAACAGCTATTTGGACGAGGTGGAGAGTGTTCCAGCCCAACAGGAATAAGAGCTAAATCTAAAGTCAATGTTTTACAGAACTGGCTTGGGGTGGGTGTGTGTGTGGGAAGGGGGATCCCTTTTTCTTGTTCAAAACACCACTTTCGATGAGGGGGTAGGCTTTTTGAATCATGTGAATGCAAACTGTCGCACAAAACATCCATGTTCTGCTTTTTGTTTCCAGCAGTTGACGCGCTGAAAGGTTTGGCAAAAGCTCTGGGTGTCGCATGCAGCTTGGACACTGGGAATGAACAGCTGGCAAGGAATGGCGTCAGAGTAGTTAGGAGTACATGGAATAATACAGTACATGGAGTGACAGGGAGACATCATTCAAGGTTGTCTGCACGGACAGCTGTGCGGCGAAGGGGATCGGCTTTCACCACGCGGTCTCCGAAATCTGGTTTGAGACGCTTTCAGCCCAGAAGAAGCACATACTGTACACATGGATCCCCCTCAGGCCAAATTGAACCAGTCCGCACGATGACAGGGTGACGTGTTCTAGTTTGTCACCACATTTTGTGAATCGAACATTTCTATTGTTTTCTAAAAATGTTTTAAATCCCATCTTCCCCCCCAAGGATTCGCTCTCACCAGCATAGCACACATCCCTCAGCGTCATGGATGTCAGTTGAGATGCAGCAGAAGAGGACACAAACTTGATAATGGCACTCTGACACAATGACGTTCATATACACGCAGCCAGCCTTATTAAGTACTGAGGTGAGGCAAAGCTACAGTGAAGTTTAATCTCACTTTAAGGTCGGCGTGAGCAAAATAAACCAAGGCGATTGGAATAGAAAGTCAACAGAAAGCTTTGAGAAAGTGTGTGTGTTGTGTGAGCACAGTTCACTATGCTATGACGCCTGGACACCTTTGTGATGACTCAACAAAGGTCTGCTTACATTAATAGAATGTGTGTTTGCAGGGATAGAAGAAGGGGGGGGGGGGTGTTGCTCAGCCTGATGCAAGCCCAGGCAAAGAACAAAACAGCCCATATATTCTCAGCAAAAAGTGGCCATCCATCATTTTATAAGCCGGTGGTCTGACGAGTTAACAGATAAGCAACAATCAGAGGGAACCAATAGCAGCGCAGCTCAAGTTCTAACCAACTTGCTGTGCTTGTATAGAAGAACAGAGAACAATAATTCTTTCTTCCTTCCTCCTCTTACAAATAAACACTTTGCGTGTTTTAGATATTAGCAGTTATTTTGAGATTGAATGATGAGATGATAAGGCGTTAGCCCAGATTATGTGATGACAGTTCTTCACAATCCTCCTCGGTACCTCAGCTAGTGAAACACCATGTAGTAGCCCAGTTTTCAGCTTGCCAATGCGTTTTTTTGAGCTCTCAGACAAAACCTCCAACTCGGAGGAGAATCACAGCTCGCTCCCGTGAGCGACGATTGGGCAATGAGAATTGATTACAACGCTAGCTGAGAGTGTCAGCGACATGTCGGCAAGGCGTCGCAAGGCCCGGTTGGATCTTTAGCAGGTTAAATATCTGGACCTGTCAGGGAGTCCAAATCCTGTAGTATGAACGGTGTTGTGACTGGTAATGATAGCAGCGACGACCTACAGCCAATGAGAGAACGATATGAAAACAAGGGGGAGTAAAAGAGTAAAAGCCTGGAATCATTTGAATCGTGATTACTTTAAACAATTTTAACTCACTGGTGGGAAATATTGTGATTGAAACATGTGTGAGGTGCGAACGCTACTACGGAGGGATAGGCCTATATAACGTCTTGTTTGTGAGATATGCCTATGTTCTTGAAACAATCTTCAAGCTCCAGTTTGACTTCGTCTGGTGAAACATCTTATAGTGTGTGACCCCGTCGCCGATCAGTCACGTAGTGTGAATCACACAACGTCAAGACACCCGATTACAAGAGAGAAAGCCATGTAGTGTGTGATGCAAGTAGTGTAGTCTGAACTCGGAATTAGTTAGGAGTGGCCCAAATTAAGATGGCTGCTGAGTTGCCAGACTTGCCTATGAAGACTTTGACCTTACCAAGGTGGCTACTGAGTGGTCAGACTTGCCTATAAAGACGTCGACCTTACCAAGATGGCTACTGAGTTGCCAGACTTGCCTATAAAGACTTTGACCTTACCAATATGGCTACTGAGTTGTCAGACTTGCCTATAAAGACTTTGACCT
>JAODLL010057933.1:0-18342 GCA_026546735.1 Forbesichthys agassizii | reverse complement strand
TATGTATATATATATATATATAGATAGATAGATAGATAGATAGATAGATAGATAGATAATTATTAGGTTATAGCTTATAGGCCTATTGAATTAAGTTGAAAGGCAATTCTGGATAGGCAGTAAAACCAGTTTCTCTTGATAAATCACTGCACATTGCATTGCAGTAGCATTGGCAAGTAGCATTGGCAAGTTTATCAACTTTAATAAAATGTAGGCTAATAGTTAGAGAATGTCTAGGCCTAATTAATTAACGTAGGCTACAGGTATTTCATATTTAGCTCCACCCATGTGAGAAAATTTTAAATATCAAGTTGTTTTGAAAAAAACTTTTTTTTTTTTTTTTTAACGAAATAATGGATTCACTGAAGTTTTTCTGTCCCAAAGGGCTGCAGCATCTGCCATAGCAGAACCAAAGAAGCGGGTGTGGGAGAAGTTTGGAGTATAATGAAATTCAGTGGTTATCCTTTTTGTTGCTGTCAGAACATGGAGTTGTGGAACATTTGACAATATTGAAGATAATATTAAGTACTTTTCTTGGATGGTTTTTGACATAGCTGCCATTTATGTAATTTTAATATTAATCTTGGACAGATGGACCTTTTATTCATGGATAGTAGCCCTGCAGAGGATTTTGTTTTGCTAGGCTAATGCTAGCCTGCTTAATTTTACAATTTTCTTCGATATTTACATCTGATATTTATTTGGTAATGAACTCTATAAAATGTTATGTTGACATCATAAAGAAGTTGATAACATTACTGTAACTGTTACAGTATTTGAAATTAATGTAGCCTAGGCCTACTATCTGGTAAACATGTTTAAAATGTTGTCAATTATTTTTCATGTAGCCAATGTTATGCCTTTATACAGTAGTCTACATTAAAATATATATAAAACAAATAGAGAAACAACAGGTTACTGTTAGCCTAACAGTAGCCTACTAGCATATTGCTATAGGATAGTAGCTAGCTACGATGACAGTAACCTTTGTTATTGAGTTCATATACAAATCATATCGAGATTACAAATAAAACATATAGCCTACCAATATCCAACACAGTTTAACTGACGATGAGTTTGAATAGGAGTTGTTTTTATTTTATGCAAATAAAGAGGTTTTTCTTAATTCTGTTGTTTTACTAAATTATTATAAATATTAGTAACTCATTTGTATATAGTGATGTGTTTAACACTTTACAATAAGGCTCCAATTTTCCACTTATAAATATGAATAACGCATTAGTAAATGGTGATGTGCTTTACACATTATAATAAGGCTCTCCCGTTTGCCAGTTATAAATATGAATAACACATTAGTAAATGGTGTGTTTTACACATTACAATAATGCTCCCATTTGCCAGTTATAGATTTTAGGTCATGAGTGTAACGGCTGGTGTGAGGCGAGTGCAGGCTGACAAGAACACACACGGAGAAGGCGAAAGGAATGAGCCACTGCTCTGCATTAAATGTAACTCAGGAAATATAAAAGAGTAAACAAGAGCCCACATAGACGCGTAAACCAACACATGACCAATAAACAACAACCATGCGATCATGCGAACAATTACCCACGTAGAACAAAAGACTGTCCCGTCCTTATGTAACTCCACATCCACGCAGCTGGATCAATGATGATTGCTGAAAACACGTGTGAATGTGGGGCGCTGGGTCAGTCTGTCGTCACTGCCAGCCCCGTTACAATTAGTAAACTATGATGTGTTTCACACTTTACAATAAGACCCCTTTTAAGAGTTATACATGTATATAACTCATAAATAAATGGTCATGAAAATATGATGTTAAGATACATCAATGTGGATAACTCAGTGAACAACAAATACTAATGTTAGCTAATGAAGAAGACAGTGTACTGTAAGCTATTTGCCCTATCTGAGCCTTAGCAGTACAGCTACAAATGTGGCAACTGCAAGCAACAAATGTGTTATAATAGTTTATTAATGATTTATACATTCTGTATAACCTAATTAAAATATTAATGATAAACCTTTTATAAGGTTTATTTTTCAACATATGGAATTAACTGTATGGAATAATGGTAAAAGGTTCCTGTGCTAGATTTCTGTGTCTGTGGAAGCTTTTTAAAATGAAGTTTCTGTACCTCTGGAACAGAAGGGGAAAGTTTTTGGTTTACTTCAACTTTGGGCACTCATGTCTTCCAAACATTCAAAAATTCTAGCATGCTCATTTTCATTACACATTTCTCCCTACTGGCAAAAGAGTAAATTGGGTTTTTAGAGATGTGTTGATCTTCAACTAAAAGTGATGGTGAATTCTGAAACTTGTTTCTATTCATATATTCAATTTAATGTTTGCAACAATATAATGGCATTAATTGAAACGTGCTCTGTACTGTATACCTCTACCTCCATTAGTAAGCCTTACAGTTCATTTTTCAATAGTTCTGTATTTAGCACTATAATGACATCTATATAGCTACAGTGTGCAGCCAGCCCTACTTTTCATGCTCCCTGAGGGTGTAGCATGTGTTCATCTTCTTAAGGTGTGTGTCCACCTCCTGGGGCTTTTTACTCCGTTTTTGCATTCATCTGGGTTTTCAGTGGAAGAGGATATGCAGTAACTGTTTTTAAACTTTGGAACATAAAATCTCACTCTGCTGCTGTAGAATATAATATTGTTACGTGAATGCAAGTAACCTCTCTCTCCCACAAAACAATGATTCACAAGTTAATAGGTTAACAACAATGTTACACAGAGAACAAGCTACAGCAACACATTGCATACATACGTTATTCAATTGAAGGTATCTATTTCTCTCCTCCATGCAAGCTGTGATGGCGTCATCATAAAGAATGCAGGAGATAAATAACCTGCCAACTTGAGTCTGTATAATTTTCATACCACAAACTGTGCAGTTTGGAGATGTTTGACCTGAAACGTTCATTTTGTCAACCAGTAATCAAGCCATGAGAGGAAGCATTATAATTCAGGTTTATTTTGGGACATTTCATTTGATCATATGAATTTGGAGCAAGGTATATGAGGTGCCAAGACAGAGAAAAAGAGAGAAACACAGTATGTGGATGTTCATCGTGCAATCAAAGGTTTTTGACGACGCTCGTCTCTGTAAACATTGGCATCCCAAAGCAAACCACACAGTGATTAAGAGGAGCCCTCAGTCTTTGTTGAAGACTTTCAACTTTTCCTGAGTTCAGGATGATCAAGAGAGGCATTTTGTTTCCGCCTGCTATCTTGATAGATCTTCATCAGTCTGTGAAACTGACGTTACCAATAGCCATCACAAGGTCATCTCACCACTGCGCTGTGAATCATCCTATCATGATGGTACAGCCAGTGTCATGGGATGATAATTCCACTGTCAGACAAATTTTGCAGATCCTCTGTTTATTATGGTAAATGAGGTCATGGTATGGCTTGTATAGATTTCAGACTTCAGGTCTTACCTAAGTTTTGTGAATGTAATGCAGTTGTTTATTGTAAACTTGGATCACACATTCAGTATCTTCCACCTAGCGTGTGTCAGGATGATATAGATTTGTGCTAATTTGAAATGTACTGTATGACCTCAATCTGCATCTAGATAACAGTATGACATAATCTCCAAATACGTTCCCACCTAGAAAAAAATGTCCATAGAAATACCTGATGTCATTGAGTTTTAACATTAATACCTCACCAGACATGCATAGACATTAATTTCAGTTTAATTTAATCAGTTTTTTAAAAAAACAAAGGAAAAGTACAAATATTACTTGGTATATAAAAATGTCCAAGTTTAATATAATATCCTTTTATCTCTCAAGGGTATGGCGCTTATTTTCCCAGACCAACGTAAAGAAAGATTTTTTTTTTTTTTTAGAATTTAGATTGAAGACCACATGATGTTTAAAAGAATTGTGTCTTCTTCATTCAAGGTCTTGTTGATAAGACTTTAATGGATGGCAAAGAAGTGTGCCATCAAAGTGTGCGGGCATTATGGATGGTGATTTAGACACTGGGGAGCCTCCAGGACTGGTAAATCTTTACAACGAAAAACCAAAGCCAACATGGATAGGATATTTGCTGAGAACGCAGGACGATCGGGTCAAAATAAGCAGACAGGCACTCATCCATTTATAAAGAGATGCTGCTGCTGAAGTTGTTCTGTCAGCACAGAACCACAGCTCTGCCAAGGTAGAGCTCTTAGCTAAGAAATGTTCATAGTCTTTCATTACATTTAAAGCTCCAGGTCATGAAGACCATTGATCTTGCAGGGACGAAAATCCACCAATCAACTAATCCTACACCCCATACTCCTCTTGATCCAGTTACCCAATCTAAGACAATAAAACTTTATTTTCTATTGTCTATATAACATATTCACCCTGTTTCACCTGTTCTGTGTTGTTGGTAAGTTTTTTTCCCATTAACATATGAACCATGAAAAAATATCCAGATATTGAAATTAAGATTGAACTGAACATGTATGTACTGTACACAATGTTCCTTGCTATGTAGACGTCTGGCTTTCCACTTTCCTGAACAGTGTTTCTTTGTCCATTGCTGGGCAAGATATCCTTCTCTTTGTCTTACATAAATGTAACATATGGTGCGAGGCCCTATGAGTTCCGACATTGAACCATGTGAGATGGGAGTCTCTCAGGAATACATAAATCCATGACGGATAGCCATAGCTGACACAGAAGCCAGGCAGAAATGCCCTTCTCGGTAAAATCCAGTGTTGCAGTTCTTTGTTTGTAGAAGAAAAGATCCAGTAAACAAGTCCAGTGAAGCAGCAAAGATAGATTGTTCCCATCACCCAAATTCATTTATCTCTTCATCCATTTATTTATTTAATTCCTTATCTACAAAGGGGCATTATGGCCGTTTGCACAGGCACTGTATTCCTTTTTCACATCAGTTATGCCCACCAACTTGGCTATTAAGTTTCTTCGTCTGGATTCAAAAAATCATCTGGTCACAGAAAAAAACCAAACTGTTTTCATACAGTGCCCAAACTATTTTAAGAATTATCAGCAGAGAGATCTCTGAGAAAGAATGCAGTGAATCACATGTGGTTCTTTTTTTGTCCTTGCAAGGAATTTTAAACAAGTTCAATAAAAATCCAAACTGATTAAAAAACTGCAGCTTATAACATAAGTGAAAACACATTAATATCATTTTCCAGACTTGGAAACTTGTCAGTTTTTGGTTAAAAGAAAAAAACACAATAAACTGATTTTCCAGATGGTAGATTTAGGGAGAAGTGCATTTGACTGATATAGGTTTGTGTGCAAAAATAATAATTAAACTGGAGCAATGAGAGATGAGATGTTACTCTGAACAATTAGAACACACTATACTAAAATCTCCACAAGGTCATGAATAACAAAAATATGAGGACACAATATTATTAAAGAAAACATACAAACAAATTGCAAATCTCTTGATTCCATCTCTTTGTGACTTTGTGAAAAAAGTAGACATACTGTGGTTGAAAGAGAGGTTTGAAAAATTTCAGAGGATTATTCTTATTTTGTTTAAATTGGGTTTAGACAATGGATTAATACAACATTTATCTGATAATTGTCATGCATTTTCTTCCTGTTATTTGGGACAATTTTGCCTGATTGGCTTGCCTGGTTTGTCTATTATAACAGTTTTCACATGTTTTTATCTAATTATCCTCAGATTTATCACCACAACTGTTCTACTTGGAAGAATTATTCAGACCACTTTAGATTTTTAGGCTCTACTTCAAAGGAAAGCAAATGACTGCTATGTCAACGATCAGTCCAAAAAGATTCACCAAGCCAAAATCCAAACTCCCAGCCTCAACTTAGTGTGTTTAAAAATATATTGGCCTTATAGACAAACAGCCAGGAAGTCAGACCAAGCCAGACAATGTTGTTTCATAGCAAGCCTATAGCGGCAAGTCAGTTATAATGTGGAAATGTGGCATGTAGATTAGAAGAATATCTCTTACAGATGTTTACTGTATTGTTCACATCTGTATAATGTACTACCAGCATATTGTGTATTGAAACAGATGCATCCTGCCTCACACAATTACTGTAGCAAGCAGATAGTGTAATGACTTGCCATCTTGTAAATTCAGGTGTGGAGATACCATTGCTGTCACTGTGGCCTTGAACAAGAAGGATCTGTGTTATTGTTTGTTCCTATTTATTTATTTAATTGACGAAGAATTGTTACCCAGCAAACTAACTGTAACGGTAGTAACTGTAATTTACTAATCGGTTGAAACAAATAATCAAATATTTTACGTAAATAATAGTAGCACAGTCTTGTAATAATAACCTCTAACTTAAGGTAATGTATAAATACCAAATGTCAGTAAATTGCAACATTCACTTAAACTTTACTTTACTCAAGTACATTAGTATAGAGTCAAAAGTGAGTCCATCCATGTGAGATACTAGTACAGCACTTTGCGTCAGGTATGCTTCATAAAAAATTCAAAACACTTTTGCAGGCAATCGTAGCCTCGGGCTGTCAGAGTTTATCTTTGTAACAATTTGATAATACGGGTCACACTGCATTGTGTGTCCTTGAGCGGCAACAAGGGCAAGACATTTCTATTTCTCGTAGGGGAAAGGGAACATGCTGGTTGTGGAAAGCTGCCACAGTTGTATTGAGTGACAAGGTTACAATTCTCTGAGTGCATTATTAAATATCACTAGCACGCTGTTGGCCAACAGAAATAGCCAAACACGTGTGTGCCGTACAGGTGAAAACAAGTGTGACATATTTCATATTCTCCCATCCAAGCTACACAATGAAGAAGAAATGCAGTAGTACTACAGTACCTTACGCAAAGGCCTACGATGCAGTTGTGCATACTGGATGAAACTGTATGCATGCAGAATATTTCATCTTTATTGCCCTGGCGCTCACATACAGTACAATACTGTACAATAATAATTCCACATTTAACCCTGTTGCTGCCTCTACTGAGTAAACAGCTTGTGGCATTATTTACTAATGCCACACACCCATCTGTGCCTGTAATATAGGAACCTTCTCTGTTGTGTTCCTGACAGCAACACTACGTTTTTCTCTCAAATCATTTTAGGAGCAACATGTTGCATCGTTGTCATAAGCGTGCTTTATTTTTCACTTTAGCCTACCTGGTTGCAATAAGTAAAATTAATCTTCATCAAGAGCATTCACTATATAATATATATATATATATATATATATATATATATATAATTTATTCATGATACAACATTAGCCACAAATGACACATTAATTAATCACAAATATAATGTGCTACCTTCAGTGTACAGTGTTTGTTCTGTTTATTTAGTCAACATTGTATAATATAGCATTCTAATGCAAGTAGGAAGACAATAAGACTATAGGTTAACATCTAAACCAATTCTATAATCTAGGCCAAAAAAGATTCCATTTAATGGTAGGCCTTATCTACAGCATTTTATCTAACAATATCTATTTATCTGCCAAGAGAATAGTGCAGGGAGATCGATGTGCCCTAGAGTAGTTGTGAGAGGTTGATTGCCTTACGTTGACTGGAGCCATGTTCTCGATCAATGAGTTTGATGTTGGTTCAGTTGCTGGGAGGGATTGATTGGGTGAAGGCGTAATTGGTCTCATTTGACACTGTACCAGGTTAGATTCAGAGAGCTGCAATGAGGAAGTGCAGTGCTGGAGTGGATATTGTATCTCCTGGAGAAGAGAAGACAATCTGTTCACTTGTGAAGGACACAGTCACTTCGGTTTAAGGCCTGTATGATGTCTGGGATGCTATGAATCATAGAATATAAAACTCAAACATGTTGATGCACAATATGTGCTAGTATATATATTTCTGACAGACTGCTACATTGTGTAAATGTTTTAAAAAGGTCACTACGTTCAGTACATTCTAAAGGCCAATGGCCCATATGTGGCGCATTAGAATGACAGAGGAGATAAAATATCTGCAGAGATTCAATGCCGCTCAAGAAAATGCAACTGCGTTCTATACCTTGGCATGGACACGCGTTAGATGCCATCAGTTGCCCCGATATAAATAACTACAATCTAAACTGGCGTCAGTTGACGCGCATCAGATGCCATCAGGGGGTGTTGGCCTTGAGAGGGCACGATAATTACTGTATGATTACAGATACAGTAACAGTGGACTTATGAGAAGGAATTTTTTTAGGGGGGTTGTTTATAACGTTACAAGGGGTTCAATCACTTCTGTGCCCAAGATCCACTTTTAAAGCAATGTAAATCAGAGTGGAGAAGTCACTGAGGATTACATATGAAAAGGTTGAGATGCAATTAACCTCCTGTGGGAACATTACTTTGACATTTCAGAAATTATTACCATAACAACTCAGTAAATGATGACATTTCTAAATAACAACCAAACAAATAAAAGTAAAATGGAAAGTGAAGTAAATCTATGCTCAATGCAAACTAACATGTTTTTCTTAATTAAGTCGCTACTGTGCCTGTCATAAAAACAACACTGGCAAAATCTGCACAAATTAATCTGGGGAATTCATTGAACAGACTGTTTTTACATTAGACACAAGGGCGTAACTTCCTAAAAATGCAACCGCATTGGGGCCCGGCGTTAGCCAGGGGCCCTTATTATCGATCAGCTGGGCCAGTGAAATTCTGGGATATGGTGATGATATGACATGCGTATGAGCAGCCTGTTCAATTTCAAGAGAGCGGGAAATGCAGCAATGTAAATTAAAACGTAGGCGATAATAAACATACAAGAGGACATAAGGCACAAATAATTAAAAAGGCAGCCGTAATTGAAAAGCTACTAAAAATAGATAATTTGTCTATTTCTTTTAGAAAGCGATCCTCTTCCAGAATGACTGAATGAATGTGTTAAAACTTAACAAAGCTCAATGGGAAGGAGGAGTCTATCAGAACTTGTCAAGCACAGCGTAAAGCAAGCATGAAATGTGCACTTATGAAGTAAGTTCAACTTCATCCAATTTATTTGGGCTACTGAATGTCTATTGACCAACCAACCAATCATGTTTTCCTCTGTCATGGTGCTCTGACGGCAGCTTTCATCGTTAATATTTGAATTGGGAGATGATGATAAGACAATTCATTTGTCTCCCCTGATCTCCTAAAATCGGGATTTGTATTGCAGATATTTGGCATTTTGCATTAGTAGGCTAGTGCAGTGCATTTTGCTGTTGCTGTTTAAATTGAGTTACATTTAGAAACGGTTTGCTTCAAAATAGGCTATTATTGTTAAGGGCCCGCTTTCACCGCTCTGCATTTAGGCCGATGTTGCCTTGTTACGCCATTGATTAGACATTACGTTATTAAAGCTCATTTGCATACTTCATATCAAGCCTAGCTGGCATTCATTGATTGACACTGAAACATTTTCTATTTCATTTGTCATTCCTATTGAGTTGTCATTTTACCCAGGACAGCTCCTGGTTCTTGAAATGTCTTGTACCTTTAATTGGTCTTTGTCAAAGTTTTCTTTAAATTACAGTTTTTTTTGTGCTTTGAGTGCAAACTGCAATGGCTTAGTAATTTCCTTTCTAATTCCCTCTGTCCTCAGGCAACAACTGTTGTTACGTGCATAGCCATCTAACTATCTCTGCCGCTTCTAGTCTCTTACACCCCTTTCTGTGTTTGTGCCCATATCAAGATAATTAAACAAAGCACACTATTTGATTAAACAAGTAATTTGTGCTAGTCTGTGTAGGTGATAATTAGAATAACCCTGAATGTCTCTGAGAACATTAACTGTGATGGATGTTTTATCTTGAACTTAGGAGTGTTGTGGCTCGGTGATCCCAAAGGTAGAACCTCAGAGTGTGACAGAGACAACCGAGATGCAATATGTTTAATAATCTCCGATGAATGGATACAGACTGCCTGGCAATGCAATTTTGCGTAGATTAGCAGTCTACAGTACACAACACTGCAATACAGTAATCCAATACTGTGGCTTAGCTTGGTGCTCTGTTCTTACCAATAGGATAAGTAAGGCAAGAGAAGAAGAGAGGATTAGTGAACCATTGAGTCTGGCGCTCATTAATGGTGTTTTACAAATGTCTTATGAAAGCGGACGTGTACTGCACTGTGCAGAGAAGCCTGTAATTTACATACTGTATAAGCCATGCAAGCCTAGATTCCTCTGAGGAACTCAGGTGAAGCGTGTACAGTAGTTAAGTTAACTTTTATATGTTAATTGTTATCTGGAATCGGTAAGGAGAGGGTTGAAACATGGCATTTGTTTCTTACCAAATTATAATAATAGTAATGCATTTACATACACAACAGATGTATCCAAAAATAAACACAATTATAGTTATAATTTACATTAGCGTGTGTTAGCAGTCATTCAGTTACCATTAACTTCGGTGTCATACGATGTGGATTTTGTTATGTACAATCCTTTTACAGGGCTTGTGGCTGAGTTTGAGAGTATTCAACTTTAAATTAAATCTTCTTTTTCTCTCTATGGTAATAGTATCAAAAAAGTGAAATGCCTCAAGCTAAATCAAAGAATGAACTCTACAAATAGCTGTACACCTTCCCAGCTGCAACTGAAACTAGTAGCCTGAATAATTCCAAAAGAATTCCAGTGACTGCCAGGGTTTTAACAACTCCATAATCCACCAAAACCTCCTATTTATCTGACAGGACGACACAAATAGCCATTGGCAGCCAATAGTCTGAACAAAAATCATTTCTCAGGATCCTACAGTAATATTCAGCTGCATATTTTTGGTTTTCTTTTTTTGGTTTTCTTAATTTATTTTTTTATACCTTTAATTAAACTGACTGATAAACCATTATAGTGTCAGCTAGTGACCAAAGGAATGGGGTGCACAAATAAAGGTGAAGAGTTTGGACTTTGTTGTATTTTTGTAATTACATTCATGCGAGGACGGTCACTGTCACAGGGATGGAGAGCAGCTGGCCTCAGGTTGTCTAATTGCCTGTTTAGATATCCTCCAGCCCTCTCCCTCTGCAATGTCACCCAGCCAAAGCACACACACATTTACTGTAAAAGCTACTTATGCTAACCTAAGTCTGCTATTGTCTCTATTGTTTCCTGTACCGCTGGATTCATGCATCTGCATTGGCACAGCTGCAGCTGATAGTATAGGCCTATTTATAGGGTGAGCCTTGAAATAGAATAGCATGTTCATGTCGCAATTAACATGTTCTGATAGGAAATGATGATGAATACATTATTAATTTAGAGTTATTGCCACTTTGACACATGTTGAGCATGTTACTATTTTACTTTTTTACAGTACATTTGCTTGCTTGCGTACTTGTTTGTATGTGTCCTTAGGTAAAATACATGTACAGTACTACATACACACCATTTTCTCATTCTGGTCATTGTCCACACACACACGCATGCACGCACAAACACACACACACACACACACACACACACACACACACACACACACATTAAATAAACAAAGTTAGAATGTTTCTATATTATTCAAACCGCTATGCCATTTAAACATATGTCATATTCAGAAATACTGTATATTCTGATTCCTACTGGAAAATGTGCGTGCATCTAAATATAATTTGCCTATTTAGGCAGACCTGAGGCAAACCTGAGGAACAATATTCTAACACTTTTAGTTATGTTTTAATATAACTTACTTGAATGCACTGTGTAATATTTGAATCATACATTATACAAAAACACTCAACACAAAAACAATCTTCCTCTACTCTTTCATAACACCAGTGTGTGCGCGCGTGCGTGCGTGCGTGTGTAAATGGATGTTTGCATGGCCGTTATCTTGCATGAGTCTGTGTATTATATTCATAGCTTCTTAATGGCTTTGTTCATCTACATTCAAGGCGTCTCACAGCTCTGTAGGAGAACAAATGAGCTCTAATTTTCATGTGTAACAGAGAACGAGAAAATGCAAAATGTAATGACCCAACTTCACAACGAGCATCCTTCCCATACATTAGGAACTGGTTTGGCCTGCCTGCATCCCACAGACCACCTGCAGAGAAATATCACTATTTATTTGTTTATATTCAATACTCTGTGTGTGTGCGTGCGTGCGTGCGTGAGAGAGCGAGAGAGAGATATTTTTCTTGAGTGTGAGAATTGAGAAACAAATAATACATGGAATTGGGGCACCCATATCTCCAGTATTGTACACAATTGTGAAAGCGTGCAGGTGTTTTGGGGTGTTCTTTGTGTGGGGCCTAATCATTGATGCTTGCTTGTCACAAGTGTTAAGCTCATCACGAGCACTGGCAGTGCTGCTCTCGCTGTGTTGCTGGCTAGCATTAGTCTTGAACACACACACACACAAGCCACACGCATGCATAGGCTCACACACACGTGCACACACACCAGACATCAGCAGAACACCTGCATATTCCTGTCTTCCTGGGTCGACGAACACCTCCCCAATGCCCCACAGCCCCTCCCCCTTTCTCCACACATTTTTGGTCTGAGTCACAGCTTGTGGGGCTCAGACACATTTTGATGACTTTTTCATGCCGCCCCACCTTCTTTGTAGCTTTTGCTGATATTAGAAAAGGAAGCAGCTGTGTCCATGCAGAATAATGAGGTCAAAGCCGTAATAAGTCTAGGGGATGAGCCTAGAGCACCATGGTCAGAAGCAATGGGAAAGGGCGGTATAAAAGGAGAGCATGTGTACTTAAGAACAAATAAAGGGATAGCTCAAAGCCTTGTGGCAGATAGGGGAGCCTTTCTTGGTCCATCCTTGACACTTTATTTGAGATCACATTGCATTGGCAGTTCCCGAAATCCATCAGGGCCAGTTCGACGCATATTACTTGAAATAACTGTAAAAAGGCAGTTTTACAGAAAGTTGTCGGTAAAACTCTATAAAGAAAAATTAGCCAAAACTGCCACATCTTCTATCTATTGCTCCAATCTTAACCGTTCAACGTGGGCGTTGTTTAAAATAGTTTCACTGTTTAATGCCAAATCCTGTATGCTTTTCCCCCCCAACAAGCTATTGGAACCTATATGGAGTTGAGAAATCTTCTAATATTTTACATTACATTGCTGCTGAAATTACTTTAAATTATAATTTTGTTTTTAAATATTTTGTATTTTACAGAACTAGATCCTATGCTTACTTAGACAATACTTAAACAGCTTATATACTACAGTATAAAACATAAACCAATGTCACATCCAAAGATAATACCTTAAAGTTGGTCAGTGCTTTACCATTTGTCTCCGGCCTTCGGCAATGCTGTTCAGTCCAGCAGTAATAGCCTGCCTCACTGTTTAAATACAGGCTCCTGTCAGTAGCAGGTATTGAACCAACAACCCCACCCCCACCCCAGTTGTTAGTCATTCTTTCTACCTGTAGGCACATCTGTCAGCCAAAAACTCTCCTCCCCATAATGTTGATTCCTCCTGAATGGTAGGACCTGAATTATCCTGCAGCGCCTGCAAATGCTGGCGAATTCAAAAGAGTGGTGGTGGCTGTCAAATCCATCCCTGCCATGATAAATAGCCATTTATTGTAGAATGGCAGCAGGAGAGGGCAGGTATACACAGCGAGACACTCACAATGTCTTTCTGGCAGTGTTTTCTGAGACAGCCGACGTGGTGAAACTCAGCCACTGTCTATGCTACAGACTTGGCATAGAGCTTGACAGATGATCCTAGTCGTGGCAGCCACCCCTGTAAATCACAATATCGCAGTGACATCTGCAGACCTTTACGCGCTGTATACCGTGGCAATTATGCAGTGCATCTGAAGAAAGTTGCCATGCCAATGAAGAAGCAGCCCCCACATGCAGTATAAATTACTGTGCATTAGATAATGTAGCATATTTAACACAGCTGTTTTCTGGCTCTGTCATCAGTAAGCAGGTCGGCAACATTTGACAGTAGTTGCACAGCTAAATGTGTGTATGTGTGTTTACGTATGTGCTTTTGTCTGTAAGGAAGTGAACACTGTACTACAGTATAGATACACCCTACTTCCCTATAACAAAATAACACACAAAATAACACAAAAACAGAAAAACTAATCATAAATGGCCCCTACAGTATGTTTATGTATGGTGTCATACCTCAGCTAACCCTGAAAACATACAGATTTAGTTAATTACCCCTCCGTAAACACAAGGAAGTAACATTAAGCTTAACAATTGCTAGAAATGTATAATGAATGCATTTGTTATTTGAAATAACCTCTTGGTTTGTTGAACAGCACTACCAATACAATAATGCATGTACAATTAGTAAGTGCCAGCCTCTACATGAAAATAATAAAAGGTTTGCTTTGTTTGCTGTTATTGTAATACAACAAATGAAGTAATACATTAAGTAATCATTTAGCTGGAAGACAAGAACCAGGCAAAGTAACACAATGTCTTAATCCATTACTCAGTCTGCTTGAGGAGATCATTTAGTAGTGACATATTTCTAATCTTTAATCTTCAGTCTTTTGATGCCTGGAAGCGTTCGCTATGCATTGTTGATGTATTTAGATTAATACGCAGTGTCACTGCCTATTATACTGTAGCTATGTTGTAATGTTTACCATTGTTGTGTGCACAATAATTACATTAACAAATATACAAAGGATCAATACCCCATATATTTAGGCTCAAGTTTTAATAAAACAATGCAGTAAAAACACAATACATTATTTTTTTTCGATGTGAGCAGGAGCTGATGTTAGTCGATTAGAAAATTAATTTTTATTTCTACAAACAATGTAGTAAATAATGCCCTATATGTTATTCAGTTACACTATGACATATTGTACTGCATTGTCAGAACATCTGTGAACATATCTGCAGCATATCTGGGCATACATTACAGTGTACTGTATGTAGACCTATGAACTTGAGAATAAATAAAATAAATAATAAATCTGTTTCTTATATGTGGTACTATTATAATGCATTAGTAATGTTTGCCTGAAACTAGAATAAAACAAAAGATAAAGTCTAATTTGAATGCATCTGGCCTGCATATATGCTCAGCTTCAACCATGAAGCCATATGGTGCTGTTTAAGATGACGATACAACAAATCTTCCATTTATTACGTTAAAACCAGTCTGTGTTTCCTCCGCATATGAAATAATTTTACTTGGGCTTATCAAACTGAATATCATCAAAACCACATATGCTTTGTATTATCCATCCAGAACTGTATCCAGTATCTATCTAGAGATTGTGTTCCCAGTAGTCCTGTTTTTTAATAGTGCATTCACCTACCAAATGTCAGGCTATTCTCTAGAGATGAGAGGGCTACATACAGAGAGACAGGCCAGCGCATGTGCACCCACAAGAACACACAATCACACACACACACACACGCGCACAAACACAGTACAAATACGTGAAAAGGAAGAGAAGATGTGGATTCTGGAAGCCCAATTTCCAGCCTATGAAACCCTAAAAAAGATTTGTGTTAGACACTGTTTTTGGCAGCTGTTTGCTGCACTATTGGAGCACATAGTAGAGAGAATGAAGTTTTAGAAAATGAAGTTCTTTCAGAAAACCATCTATAGTATGTGGATAAATAGTTATCTTTTTTTGTCTTGTTTACAATCACCCAATTCTTTTCCTGAAACTGTTATGACCTATAACTACCAGGCATGTTCCACACAATGTGTACTAACAAAACATGATTGTATGATAGTAGTTGGGAAAGTCAAACTGAATCACAGATACATCTAGATAGATCTGTTACTTGAAAAATTGCAAAATACTTTATTTTTTATCAAGTCACTGTTGCAAGAAAACAAGTTAGTAAAAAAGTTGTCAAGGTGTAATATGAGAAAATACAGTAACTGAGTTATTAAGTTGTGAGGGGAAAAAAACACATCATTCTGTTTTAAATTATTTTTTTAATCAACTTTTACTATTTTTTACTGTGATCGTTTTTTTTCTCTCAGAGGTTTTCCCTCCGGCTAAGTTGTTGAATGCAACTGAATAACATTTTAATACAAATAACTGCAAATCAGAAGACTTTAAAATAAAGAGGGAAAACAAACTCCCACACATCCATACAGACAGTTCCAGATGGTTCCACTGTAAACACGGCACACACAGTGGTTCTAATGAACATTGGCCTTTTAGATGCCGGGTCAAAAGTGCAGCACACAGCAGGATATGTTATGTGTGTTATGGATATGATATGTTAGAAGCTAAACATAGGTCTAATGTCATATGTCAGGGTTGTATATACATTCTTTCTTTTAATGCCACACCAGTGTAAAGTTTACCATGCATTTTCATCCTCCTGAATCCATGTGGGAAATTGAAGAGATTGATGGACACTTCATTGGGCTGTTAGTCCGACTCACTAAATGCCTGATAGAATGCCACAGATGTATATTTGAACGTAAATCAAGCTGGTATTTATGACAACTCTTTCAGGAGGAAATATGTTTTCTCCTCTGGGGGAACATTGGTTATCGCCAGTCGACTGCAGACTGAGGGCCTGCTTCTAATATATGTCCAACTGCTGCACAGTAAGGGGGTGAAGCAGAGATTTTTCGCAGCTGCAAGCAGTATTTTGCCAACACTGTAGAATTGCAAAGTAGCTGGTCCGGGAGTCTGTTCACATAGCAATCCAAATGGCATTTCTTTTAGCCTTGGAGCACAGCGATGGGACAGTCCAACGTTGGTTCATGACTCGGTAGAGGTGCACAGCCCAATCCCATTTGGCTTGATATCCAGTAGTGTGCTGCTCAGTTCCAGAACACCTGCTAATGTCAATAATGCACACCCCGTCTAAGTGCTCAGCTAGTAGTTGAAATTATACATTGCATGGCTACTGTTCACAGTGTAAATGGCTGTTGGTGTATGTATGTATGTATGTATTTTGTCATGGCTCCTTAGTGTCACCCGCTCTGGACTCTAGAACGCACGTGCGCACACACACGCACACACACACGCGTACGCACACACCCACATGCACACATACAGTACACACACACACACACGCACACACACACACACATATATACACATTCACTTGCTGACATGCATCTTTTTTAAATGCTTTATTACTATTGAGTGGAAAAAGTTGCATGTACACAGGATTTGAATATGTCAGGAGGGGAAACATGCATTAGAAAAAACACAGTCTAACTCTAAGTGACAGAATTTTTGGTAATAGTTTGGCACACACACATAGGAACGCACAATACACGCACACACACACACACACACACACTCACTCAAACTCAACTCGCCATCTCTGCTGTAGGTGGAAGCATTACACACAGTATTATTGTGTGTGTTTTCCGCCATTTTCACTACTTAAGATATCATACTTGCTTCAATTCCTTCTGCATGGTATAAGTATTAGAGCTGTGAAGTTTGTCTAGTATCAAACACATTAGGATTATTCATATTCTCTGCTTGGGGCTGGCACCAAGACTGAGTCATTGCATTGCACTCAGTGATTTATTGGGCACCCTCTGTGTTTCTTCTTAATCTGTTCAAAATTGTGCTGAGCGGGAACCGTGGGAAATCTAACTTAATAGCAGCTGTATTGAAACTGCTATTGATACTGAAAGAGCAGATTCGTTGTTAACAAACATGCCCTGTAGGTGTGCACATACACACACATACATACATGCATGCCCGCCTCCCTTTGCACACATGAACACATGCATAGACGCGCACACAAACACACACACACACACACATGCCAGTGTTAAAAAACTGTGCTTGTTAGTTCTGTTAGCATTTCCATATCCAACATTCTGTCAGAGCAGACAAGAACTGCAGAAGACAAACTGGTGGGTGTTCCTGTCTTTGGAAGAAATAGTGTTTGATGAGAATATTACCCACACGCACATGCGCACAAGCACACATGCACACATGAAAGTTGCTCAAACCCAAAATATTCTCCCAGAGTCCATTACACCCACATAGGATACAAACTACTATGACAACAGCCTAGTTCAGAATATTGTTCTGAATTTTCTGGATAGATTCGTTTTTTTTTTCCTTTAGAAATCATAAAATATTATTATGTTTGTCTTGATATTTTTTTTGCTGTTGTCTAAAACTGAAGAAAGCCAGACCATAACATCATGTATTTTTGTACTGCACCTGAACGAGATATTGATTTTACAGGAGACACTTCCTTTCATTGCAGCATGGCTAGAAATCAAAATGGGCCAAAGTATATTTGTGATATCAGGAGAGAGTGATGGCTCAGAGCCGCTATTCACTGACAGGATAATGGCTGACATTTACAAATAAAGACATGGATGTGCTCTTGGATAGTGCTTAGGAGAGAGTATACAACTGCGGTTAATGTCATCAAACCAATCTGACAGCTATTAATTAGTATCAAAAAGATATTAATTA
>JAODLL010057922.1:0-18343 GCA_026546735.1 Forbesichthys agassizii | reverse complement strand
GGTCTGTCTCCTCTATATAATGTCTCTGGTACTTCTCCCATAGAGTTCTATTGAGGACTCTCTAAGTGATCTGTCTCATCTATATAATGTCTCTGGTACTTCTCCCATATAGTTCTATTCAGGACACACAAAGTGGTTTGTCCCTTTTATATGGTGTCTCTGGTAAGGCTGTGCATGTGTAGGATTACCTATACACTATAAAGTAAACACTGCGATTGCTTCTGTGACACACAGCATGGTTTTGCTTCTGCAATGTTTTCTCCCTTACTCCCCCCTTTCCCTGTCTCCCCCCGACACCGCCCAGAAGACATATGTGTGTCCCACCATGGGTCACCGGCGCGTGTCACTGGAACACCACCCCCCTCCCCGCCCTGCTGGGAACACTGCGGGTTACTGCGGGTTAGCAGCTCGCTACAGACGGACCTTAACCTTATTCTCAGCCTCTTCTGTCCATCAGCAATACGTATGAAGGTATTTTTGGGGCAAAGCATCTGAGCACCTTTGACAGTGAAGTTTAAGTTGTATAAAGTTGTCACAATGTGTATATGTATTTTTGAAGTCACAGAGATAAATGTTGCAAACTCCTAATAATACCTTCATAAATACGTCACACAATCAACTGTGCTGAACATCTGATCAAACACTTGTAAGCTCGACACAGGACTCTGGGACCTTTGGGAAGTAATACCATCGATTTTCATTGGCTCCCAGCTTTGTCACTCACAACAATGTATCCGTAATTTCTGGTGCAATGCTAATGCATGGCTTTATTTAATAATTAAAATGTAAACATTTATCTTAGACAGTTACCATAGCCTACACATTTACAAGACCTGTAAATGGCCAGGGTCCTGCTGTTCAGTTTTCCAACAAATTCCTCATTGTAAGTTTTAAGTCCAACTTGGTCATGGAGTTACGTAGTTGGTAGTCGTGCATGTCAATCAAAATGCCTCGCTTGCCAAGATGGCGGGTACTGAAGCAGTAAGCCAGCTCTGTGTCCCAGCCTTTACATAAGTAAAGGCTGGCTCTGCGAGACTACCTTGTCCTTAACATTGTGCAGATGTCATGAATACAGCATTCGTCAGTTTTTCATAAATGTGTGTGCATTTTTTGCATTGTGTGACACTGCGTACTAGTGGGTGTGTGTGTTGGAGCGTGCATGTGTTAGTACTGCTAGTGTGCATGTACACGAGCCTGCTCATTATCCAGTTGCGGCCCAGACCAGAAGTGCTTTCAGACCGAATAACAGCTTGTGTGTCGACAGTAGACTTGGAGGCAAGAGGCTCGTGTGTGAATGTCACCGTTATACAACAGGACGTCGGGTCCATTTACAGCAGAGCTGGTCTAGGCTACACTCCTAGTCTTCTTTCCTGTTGCTGCGGGAAACACACAGTGCAGTACAGCTGGTCCAGAGCCATGTAGAAGAGAGTCGTGCCAATGGAAGTTCAAAATTGTCAGCGGTTCCAGGAAGTGCTTAGTGGGCAATTTAAATCGAAAAATACGGATATATAACTGCTATGTTTTCGTTATTAGTAGTCAATAAATGCATCGATTTAAAATATAATGTACAAAATACTTTTGGTATTTGCTGCTATCTTCCGTGAACTGTTTTGAGGCTCCACGATCCGCCATTGTTGTGAAAAAAATAAACAGTCCATTGGAGTGAACGGAGTTGACGTGACTCTTCTACATAGCTCTGCACCACCCCTTACCCAAGACACACACACTCACACACACACACATTCTGCCCCATGCACTGTAAACACCTTCTGGACTCCGTGTAAATGTACTCTCTAGCCATATTGGCTGCCCCCGCCCTCCTCCCCTCCATTTCACATTCTTCCCACAGGGAGGAGGGGGTGCTCAAGGCCCTGGCATCAGGGAGGGGGTGGGGCCGGGTGGTGGGGGAGGATCGTGTCGACAGAGCTGGCGGCCAAGGCAACTGCTGGAATATTGTCCCCCCGCATGACCAGACCAGCGTACGCAGCCAAACTCCTTATCCCAGCATGTCGTCCAGCACCGAGCCAGACCCCAGCCAGGCTGTCTGTGTGGACCAGACAACCACATCGGGTGAGAGAGAGAGAGAGAGAGAGAGGGGAGGGAGTTAACGAGAGAGAGAGGGAGAGAGAGCGAGAGGGGAAGAGGAATATAACGAGATAGAGAGGGAGAGAGAGAGAGAGAGAGGGAGAGAGAGGGGGGGAGAGGAATATAACGAGAGGGAAAAAGGGTGTAAATGAGAGAGAGGAGAAGGCGATGGAGAGAATGAGAGGAAGAGAGATAATGAGAGAGAGATATAGAGTGAGGACGAGGGAGAGGAAGATGGAGATGATGAGAGGGAGAGAGAGGGAGAGAGAGAGAAAGTGATGGAGAGACGTTTGATGCCCACAGAGAAGCAGATGGACTACACTAAAGCTGAGAGGATCTGCAGGCATACTTGGTCCAAAAGGGGGAGAAGTGGGGGGGGGGGACAAAAACAAATATTAGCCTCACTAATTAAAACCTTCCTTGCAGCTGAAACTGCCCAGAAACTGTGATATATCTATATTTCGCCAGAATCCACCCTTCTACCTTCTGTCGGCCCCATTAAGCCACATCCCAGAATGCAATGGGATCTATCACTATCTGTCAATCAGCAAAGACACGAAGCCACTCTGTGCATTTTGTGTGTGTGTGTGTGTGTGTGTGTGTGTGTGTGTGTGTGTGTGTGTGTGTGTGTGGACCTTGATGTGGTGTGGGTCTAGGGTCACTATTTTTATATTATTTTTATTATTACGTCGATCGGGAGCAACCGCCAAGCAGGGGACGTGGGGCGTAGGCACCTTAAACCCGTCAGAATCAACGTCCTCAAATCTCCCCGTCCACCACCTTCATTTATTCTCTCCCTGTCGCCACGGCAGCCCAACGTTTCACTGCGCTTTCATTTATTTCTATTTAAGGCTTTTATTTCATTTTTTTATTTTCCCAGCATGCAGCCTGGCGGAAGAGGTATGACAGTTTGAGTGATGTTCTGATAATACAAACCTGGGATGAGTCTCAGACCTGTCTGGCCCCACCCCCCCCCCACTGAAACTCTGTTTGAATCAGACTTTAAATGATACCTGCCAGAGAGGAAACAGATCCCATTGCATTTAAATGGACTCCGCTGCTATGCCACATTTATGGTAATGTTGGACCTGTAATGTCTCGGGCTCAGGGATGCTGTGGCTTTTGTCCTGAATACCAAGCGATCCCGGAGCTCCTGTTCGACATGGACACTCTGACCTATAGACTGTGGCCGGGGGCGAAGCGGTTGCCTTGACGAGGCTGAAAGTTAATGTCTCCTCCCTTCCAATTTAAGACAACAACATCAAGGTGGCAGACGAAGTCATGTCTCTTTTTTACGTTTCTTCGGGAGTATGTTTGGGTGAATCAGACAGCCGCTAAAGCAATTAACGAGCAGGGACATTATGCTAATGAGCGCGCAGAGCTTGTTAGGTCACTCTCGGTGTGCGTGTTAGGCCATGACTCGGGGTTTGCTGCGACTCCAGATTAAATGAAGCGGCGGACATGTGGAGGAGTAGGGTTCAGAATTATTGTACCTCATTTGTCGTACACATGAAGAAAAACATCTTCTGAAATAGATTTCACCTATTTATGCTGTGTTAATTTGCTGTTGCTGTCACTTTAAAGCTGCAGTAAAGCACGATAAACAATAACGACGCTCCCTCTCGTTGATTAGAGAGATGAGTAATTAGTCAGAAGAAAATACATAATGGAGGCCTACTTTTTATCTTTGATATTTGAGAGAAACATTCTAGTGAAACACAGTCGTAATCAAAATATTGTATTTACAATTTGTCAAATATTTGTGAAATCTGCTCAAAAACATAACGAGGACGACAAACAGACTCATATCGTTAATTTCAGCGGCCAGGTCGAGCAACCTGTTCTGCTGTCAAGGTTAAAGCCTTTCTAACCAATCGCAATCACCCTAAGGGTGGGGTCATTGTGTATGGCATTGTGCAAAGGTTAGATTGGTGCTGTTCAAAGCTATTGCAAGAAAATTTTAAACGAATAAACTTTTTGTCAAATTCACCAAATATCTCCTCGCATTCCGCTATACTGTTCCGTGTCTGCTAAAAAAAAAGATCTGGTACTTCTACACAGCCTCCGTAAATAGGAACATAAACAAAGTGGCAAACACTGCTCACAACAACAATGCCGCTTGGCTGCGCAATGTGTTTCATTGTGTGGGGCGGAGCTTCTGAGGGAAATTGTTTTGATTTGAGCTCGAAGTTAGCAAGTGTGCTCGAAGATTACTAGCCCTGCCTTTATTAATAATGCCTAGCACTAGCTTGGCGTGATGTTATATTGTCACTAATGTTGTCACTAATGTGTGTGCTGCTTAAATAATATGTTCATAGTATTTAGACAGACGAATGGAAAGCATGAAAGAGACAAAAACAGGTTACGTAAAAAAAAACACTGAAATTAGAGAGCTTTTGTGTTGGGCTCCATGTGCAATCCGTCACAATCCTCCTGATGGCCATAAGTTACAGCACATCAGGCTTTTCCTACTTAAGCACACAGCGCTGTAAATACAGCACACAAATGAAGCCGTTAATCAAACGTTTACCCAACCTTTCACCGTGTCAATATGCATTAGCTGCTGACTGATTACCATTTGTCTAATTAATCAATCTCCACCCTCAAACTCGTATGCCATTAAATTCGCCGATGAGCGGGGGTCACGGTATCTCCTCGCAAGCATAAATCCTCCTCTCTGATCCAGCTGAACAGGGCGGTGAGGCGCGAGGAGGGATGTGAGACGATGTAGGAGATCTGAATGCTTTTGTTTGGCAGCATCTACAGTAGTAATGAGTATATTACCACTCCTGTACGCTATAGAATGTTGCAGTTCATGTGGCTAGTCCCTTTGGTCCCACTGTTACAGTAAGGTCCAAAGAAAAACATAACGCAGTTGAATCATTCTAGGAGAATCGATTCTCTGCAACATTTCCTTCACTTGCCTGGCCTCATGTCTGAATCTTGCCGTTTTGAGTTTGACACACAGAGTAGTAAACCACACTAAATTACAGCATAGGCTGGACACAACCTTAGTATCTCCCAAGTGTTTACATTCATCACACACTGCCTCAAAACAGGTTATTATTGGTCTCACACACACGGTCATGTAATATTTGAACACTGCAGTAGACGTCATGTTACCGCGCTTGTTCCAAACCCTGTGTTGCTCAAAGAAAGGCCTGGCACCACTGCTGTCATGGCTAGGAATGCTCTGTATCATGCAGTGGATCAATATGTATCAAATGTAAATGGCTCTATTGATCGCTTGCAGATTCCTACAGTACAAAACTCTTTAACGGTCGCTTCAGGATACCAGCCACAAACAACGGTGAGTATCTTCAGAATAAGAGTAAAAACAACCTGCACCTCATCCTCCCAGTGTTTACTGGTTTAGTCTCCGGGCAACGGTCTGATTCTTCATTCTGAACTGGGATGGAACCAGCACTGCCGCTCTACCCAGCGCCTCTGGTGTACAAATCTTACTAAGCCCCCCCTTTCCCCGTTTGCCTTATCTTATGTCTCCTCTTGATTCCCCCCCCCCCCCCCTTTCATCTCCCTGGTGGATATTCTGGCAAACGTCCCAGATAAGACAGAGTGGAACAGTGTCGTCGTGGGAACGCCTGTTTCAACTCGCAGGGTTCTAATCAAAGCGGGTTAATATTGCACATGACAGACGCCTCTCTCGACGTCACAGGGGGGGCGCTCAGATCTCCGGGTGCCTTCCCCGGCTGAGGTTGCCGGTTCAACCCCCTGACCCGGCACAGAGGGACCAGTGAAGGGTAAACCGGCGCAAAGTGCTCCGCTGACCTCCCCGCACCCCCACCCACACACACACACGCACTCTTGCACACACACACACAAGCGCCGACGTGCACAGACAGACACGCGCACACAAGCGTGGGAGCGCCCCACACACACACACGCACATACAAATGTAGCACATACTCGCCCACTAACACACACACAGACATACAATGACACACACACACACACACTCTGATTCACAGGAACAGTCATCCTTCAACACAGCGCGTATGAAGCAACACGAGGTGGACTCACGGTCATGAAGCCGTCCAGTAGACCCGAGTCAGGTTTGGGCGGCGCCTGCAGTCGCTCCATGGACCACTTCTCGATGATGGAGGCCACCTGGCTGTTCTCCGTGTTCAGGATCCTAAAGCCCGTCATGTTCACACCGCTGAAGCGGTACGGCTCTACGTCCAGAGCAAACAGGTCCTGGCAGGTCACGCACGCACACACACACACGCACATGCACGTACACACACACGCACACGCAAAAGCACAAGCATGTGAACACCGGAAGAGTCTCCCGCATTTTACTAGCGACTCCCTGACGCCCGCATATAGTCTACAAGCCCAGAAAAGCTAAATCTCCCGGAAAACCGAGCGAGACCAGGTGGTAATAGAGAGAGAGAGAGCGGGAATTGATCGGCTCTGGGCCAACACGCAACTCTTGTTCCCTCTGTTCAAACTGTAGCTAACTAGTAGCTGGATAACTGTAAGGTAAAGGTGATTTTTTTTGTCACATACATGTAGCGAAATTCATTCTCTGCATTTAACCCATCCCTCAAAGGAGCAGTGGGCAGCCGCTGTGCAGCGCTCGGGGACCGACTCCAGATTAGAGCCAGTGTCACTGGTCACATGACACTGACTGGAGAGAGAACCTAATATGTTTTCTATAGTCGGGGAAACCGAAGCAGCCGGAGGAAACCCACGAGGAAACCCACGCAGTGTAAATGTAACTATTTAGACAGTGGCATGCTAACAGTTTAATTAGTAGCAGACAGGATAATGCAGCAAGCTAACACACAGCTAGAATGATGGACAGACTGTCGGTCCAATTAGGAGAGTGGAGGGCAGCGCTTGACTCTGGCAGATACATGAACATTTCTGTGGGTCATAATACATTTGAGTGGAAAAATACATGTCTGGACTCTCCGCTACAGAAACCCAAGTGAAATCTGTCAGAAAAGGGCTGCCACATGAAGCCAGGGAGCGTTGCATTTGCACCAAACCGCTCATTATTTTGTGCACAATATTGTTCTCCAAACGGCTGCTTGGAAACCATTTGAAATTGAGAATGAGCTTCTCCCACCATAACATTAAAAAGCATTGACAGTTGTGAAAGAATTTGATTTCAAAAGAAGACAGAAGAAGATGCATGGAGGGGACAGGAGAGAGATGTGTGCAGCAGCTGCAGAGAGACATGACGTTTCACTAAGAGTGAGATTGAACATGCACAAATACAATATCGCTGGGGGAGAACGAGGAGCTTATGTGTGTGGGCGTGCACGTGTCTGAGGAGCTCAAATGTCTTTTATTTCAGGAGAAAAATGAAAGCTGGCTCTCTCCATCTGTCTCAGACTGTGTTGAGAGAAGGGTAATGTTGATTAATAATAAATAATAAATAACCTCAGTAGAATATTAGCATTATTCTGATGCTCGGGGCATTCCATCATTTGTTTATTTTGTGACATAAAGGTCTGGGTTTCCCTTATGACATAAAATACTAATGGGCTGACAACTAGAGCCATGTTAATACAAATACAGCAAAGCTAGTAGTATGCCCACCATTGGTACTAGTTAAACATTAAGCACTTGAAATGCTTTTTCAGACCGATGCATCGTTTCCCCGTCCGGCGTCAATGGAGCAGCATTTCTCTGTTACAGTATTTTAACACCATTATCAAGACAGTAGTGTCTACTGTATGTCGGGTGCATGTACAATGTGCAGAAGCGCACAGTTATGCACACGATTGAAACATCTAAAGAGTACTGTGTGGAAGATTATTATTGTGTACTTCAGTATATTTTAGGGATCTTGTTGTCGTACAGTAGATGGTATGCTGGTAAGCTTTCACTCCGCGAATGAGAAGAGCTGTTTCCTCTGCATAGAAGCGTTCTCTTTTACCTTTCTCAATCCACCGTTTTTATAGCAAATTGCCAAGGTGGAAGCGAGCCTGGATTTTTACCGGGAATGGGAGATCATACTCTGATTGGTTTATTGTACAGTGCATCTGGAAAGTATTCACAGCACTTTACTTTTTCCATATTTTGTTATGTTATGCCTTATTCCAAAATGGTTTTAAATAATATTTTTCCTCAAAATTCAACACACACAGTCTTTGCCATGACACTCAAAATGGAGCTCATGCACATCCTGTTTCAACTTCCTGTTTCCAAACTAGCAAAAGTGCATTTGGAGTAGTAGTACTACAAACGTTGTAGTAACAACATCTATAGCTATTTTTAGCCTTGCGAGACCATCCTGATCTCGGAGGTTTCAGAATACTATCGCAGTGACAATCAGTCAGTCAACTGAACTTACCAATCAGCATCGTATTGATAGCTATACGAGCATGGTTTAGGTTTGCTGACAGCAAAAACGACAAGATGGTTCAGCCAATCAACTGCCAAGTATTTATTTACGTAGTACCTGCGCTTTACTGCCCTTTACGTAGTACCTGCACTTCACTGCCCTTTACGTTGTACCTGCACTTTACTGCCCTTTACGTAGTACCTGCACTTTACTGCCCTTTACGTAGTACCTGCACTTTACTGCCCTTTACATAGTACCTGCGCTTTACTGCCCTTTACGTAGTACCTGCGCTTTACTGCCCTTTACGTAGTACCTGCGCTTTACTGCCCTTTACGTAGTACCTGCGCTTTACTGCCCTTTACGTAGTACCTGCATTTTACTGCCCTTTACGTAGTACCACTTTACAAACTGTTTCAATGGACTCAATGCCTAGACCACAAGTCATGTCAGGTTACGTTATTTATAGTGCCACTGCTATCACTAGCGATACAGCTAATAGGCTAGCACTAGAAATTCCACACTGCTACAGTACTGTATAGCACTACTGTTTCTATGGATACCACTAATGAGAAACAAGAAGGTCAAAGGTCGTGTTGGTGTCAAGGAAGGTGTGTGAGTAATTGCTGTACTTACCAGGGTGGTGAAGATGTAGTGATAATACTCCGTCATCATGCCCATGGCCAGCGCCTGAGACACGCACGCACACACACAGAATAAGACATTTACTGTATAATTGAAAAGGAATTGAAATCAAGATTCACCCATAGGTAGAGTAAGGAAATGTGTGCGTGTGTGTGTGTGTGTGTGCTTGCGTGCATGTACGTGCATGTGTGCGTGCGTGTGTGTGTGTGTGCTTGCGTGCATGTACGTGCGTGTGTGCGTGTGCGCTTCTATGTTACATTTCTGTGCCCTCAGAGACCCATCTCATCCATCCAAACAGTATATTAGATGGTCTATAATCCTTGTTGGGGGTAATTTAAACAGATTACTCTTCCCGGTAACATAGTAGTGCAATGGATTACCGTCTTATCCATATTATGTCCTTTATGCAATATTGCCTGCAGTTTTCTCTGCAATGTACTTGGACTTAATGTGGAAATCTGCAGGGAGCCTGTTTTGGCACCCGACAAACAGCTATGGCATCTCAGGCGTCCTTTAAAAAGAACTGGTGTTGCACCCTTCAAATGCCTCTTAGCCTTAATAAATTGTATAATGTGGAGCATTGAGTGATTTGTAATGCATTACAGCCCCAACACTGACTGTACTGTAAACAATAAGTATAATCCATAGCATTCAAACACATATGTACTGTATGTAGAGATTATTATTGGTGTTTCTGCTCCTTTTTTTTAATGAGTTTTTCCTTCCTGGGTTAGTAAATGATTAGAGCAGATCCAGTACATATCCAGTACCTACTGTAGTACTGTACCTCTCAACCAAACCACTGTCCAACTCTGCCCTTAAGTTAGTGACATAGCAGACTATCCAATAGGGAGGTTCCCGGGCTGAGATGTGGTTGGGTGGCTAACTCAAGCGCCCATGTCAGATAATGCGAAGATCAGAGCTGAACCGTGGAGTGTCATTAGCTCCTATTATCTATAGCAGACATTAATAATGATGAAGTCCTTGACCTTCCCATGCAATCCAGCGCTCTGGAATTGATTAAGAACCCTGGGGAGTGAATTATGTTGCCTTGAATATTTCATAACTCATTCAGACTTTCCCTGTCACACTGGAAGTTTGAAATGGCTTCTATTGTCTGGAGATTGCGCACGCACACACACACACACACACAGTATACCGGGAGGACGATACACACACACCTGTCTGAGTATCCCGGCTGCCATCTCGTGGCTGCAGTCGAAGATGATGTGGAACTCTCTGCCTCTCTTCATCTCCTTCAGCAGGGGCTTGGCATCCTTCGTGTCCGCCGGGAGCTGCCGGATCTTAAGGCGGATGTTGTAGCGGGACGGTGCCTTGATCAGCTCCTGCAGCCGAATCAGGCCTGGGCACGCACACACACACGCACACAAACGCATGGTTAATATGGCGTGACCAGCTGTCACAGATTGCACACACACACACACACACACACACACGCACACACACACACACACACACACAAACATACATTGTTATGCCCTCATTTAGAAAAGACAACAAACTCTTTATTGGAGCTTGTTGTCTTTTTTTTCTCTAATGAACTTCAAGTTATTAATGACCCCTCCCTTTCTGCACGCACACACACACACACACACACACACACACACACCATTCTGTTTTCTCTCAGCAGTCACATGACAAATCAAAACATACCAGATACATTTTTCATCATTGATCACATTGATTACTAAGCGCTTATCGATTGCTCTGGTCTGCTAAAGGCCATTCATTGTGTTACGACCTGGCTCATGGGCCGTAAACCAAACAAACCAAACTATTAACTAAATAACAGAATAACAATAGAAGGAGGTGTGAACATCTGTAGGTGTAAGTACTGAATATATGTGGTGCGTGTTGCATGCTAACCAAACTGAGCAACAAACAGCATGCGTGGTGCCAGGAGAGTCACCCTCCAGTGTGCAGCAACACACCTATAGATGACCTGACCAGGTGCCCTTAATCAGCCTAATTAGGGCCTACCTTGCCAATCAAGACCAACTGGCCTGCCTAACAAGGCAGGGTCGTCACAATTGTAACACGAACTGTACGAAACGTGAAGTGAAGCTCAAAGTGGAGCCTCGAACGTTTACGAATTATCGCTATCGTTGGCGGCATTGACGAAGCGGGTAATTTAAAAGTGGTTGGTTCAAATCTGCACTGCACCATCAGTGTATGAATGTGTGAATGGGAGAACATGAGGCAATACTGTAGTGCTAAATGAATGCAGATGTCAGATGGACTCAGAGGTTTTTGCATCTGAACTCTTCATGTGTCTCTGTGTGTTAGTCTACTCTAACACCTACACCACCTAACACCTACCTCATCACATGCTGCTCTGGTGTCTTCACCCAGACAGATGTTGTTTTTTTTTGTTTACGTGATGCTTTGTAAATTGGGTACATAAACAAAGTGGTGCAGGCTGCACCATACAATACTATCCCAGCCTTGGCAATGTGTGTCCAGTGTGTGAGTCAGAGCTTTGGGGGGAGCGCCCTGTGGCATTTGAAGGGAGAGGTGTTTTTGTTTTGATAATGTTCGTATATCAACAATATGTCTCCAGAAATCACTGACTCCATATTTAAAGGTCCTTTATCATAGCAGTCAAGTTGTGTTTTTTGTCTTCAAGTATGTGGTCAGTTGTGTTTGTCCAAAAGAACCTTAAAGGAACCTTAAAAGAACCTTAACCTCACAGTGTAATTTAGCCAAAAGCTAAAAACATTAGCTTATTATTTCAAACAAGCCAGTACAGAGATATGGCCTCAGATGTGACATAACTTCTGGATTGTAACCAACTGTCTCTGACGCTACAGACTATCAAGTTTGGGTATGTTTGAGAAAAAAGTTAAAAAGTTAAAAAGTTAAACATCAACCGAAACATATTTTTTAGCTCAAAGAGATAAATGTAAAAGAATATTTAAAAAAGACATCTGGAATGATAGTTTACCATGATATAAATATTTGTATTACACACAGTGGTAATAGTACTAATAATAAAGTCAAACAGAGTTGTGTAGGTTTTAGTGGAAAAATAGACTCATCTGTTCTGGTATATGTGTACAAATGTATGCTGGTGTGTGTGTGTGTGTGTGTGTGTGTTCTGTGTACAGTGTAGTATGATACAGTATAGTATGCGTTGGCATGGAGCTGGCATGTATAGGCATTGCTACAGTGTCTTTTGCGTGTGTGCGTGCGCACGTGTGTGTGCGTGCATGTGTGCGTGCGCACGTGTGTGTGCGTGCATTTAGACAGAAGCATCTTTTGGCTGCTGCCGAGCTCTCTTTCACGCTCAGATGGCAACACCGATAATAACGAAATGACAACCGACTGCTCCTCATGCACACAAACACCTCAGGAATTCTCTCTCTCTCTCTCTCTCTCTCTCTCACCCTCTCCCTCTCTCTCTCTGGTGATTCCTTCCTTTCTCTCTCTCCCCTTTCCTCTCTTTCTCCCCTCTCTCTCTCTTTCTGTCTCTCTATGGTGATTCCTTCCCCCTCTCTCTCTCTCTCTCCCTCTCTATCTCTCTCTCTCTCCTTCTCTCTCCCTCCCTCTCTTCCTCCTTCTTGTGATTCCTTCGCCCCTCCATCGCGGCCCAGCGGGAGAATCCACGGAGGTCTGGGGGCGGGGGTTAGCGGCGGTATGGGCCACCAGCTGCAGCCCCTCGTGTCATGGCAGATCAGCCCTGACGGTGGTGTTTAATGCTCTGGGATCCATATTTAACTCCGCATGAATATTTCATCCGTTCCAGGCGTTTATTAGGGCCTGTCTGCTCGCCTCCCGAGCACTACAGGCAGCGGCGGGCCTGAGATACATTTCCATCACGAGGGATCAACCCCGTCGAGTGTGGCCCCTCCAAGACACCCTGCAAGCGGGTGGGGGGGTTTACGGGCGATTGTGCGCTAAGGCGCTGCATGTGATGAGTCACCGAGCGGCACGCTTGGGAGGGGTCATGGTTCATTTGACCGCCAACGCATCAGCCAGTCCTACTGTAGTCTTGCTCCAAAAAACAAGGTGGACGAATCAAAGGGTAGTATTAAAGAGGTTGTCCTTTTGAGTTGCCAGGGAAAGCTCTGCCTGTAACGCAGACCCCCCACCCTCTCACCCCATGCCAGAACAGTCTATCTGTCGGTTAGGATTGTAGACAGACAGATAGGGAAACTTAATTTCAAATAAAACACTTCAGAGCAATTCATCTTCTGCAGACGCGCAGTGTTTACACGCTGTATTCCAGGCGTGTTTGTTGCTAGCCTAGTGTAAACAGACCTAAAATTCCCTATGTGAATATGGTCTGCCACACTCCATTGGGAAGTGTTTTCCTCCTACTTGATGTAGACCCCTGGTTCATTTTGAGCGTTTAACCAATCGGCGTTGCTACGACAGTTTTTAATCGCCTCATCTGGCTCTACCACCATTTAGAAACACTCTTGACCAACGTCATCTCACTAACCCGCCCTGATTGGACCACAGGGTGGCTGTGAAAACGCTAATGCGAACAGGGTTCCCACCAGACTATAATCTCAGCGAAAATATCTTATCTGAGTGTAGCAGTCGAGTGCAGCCAGTCTAGTTGAGTGCATCTTGATTATGGCCCCTAACTGCTCCTTAAAGGTGAGGTTCCTGAGAGATTCTAAGATGATAAACGTTATGCTAGCGGTCCGGTCTGTGTGCTTACAGAAAACATACTCACAGTCCTGGCACCATAAATGACAACACCACTCAAGCCTTGTAATAAGTGTCCAATGTGTAAGGAGGAGATTCTGAGGAAGACTCAGAATATGGTAAATACATGGCATTTATATAGCACTTTTAAGTGCTTTACAGTATTAGGTTAGGCATCTTGCAGGTTGGTCAAGACCGGGGTTAGAACCCAGAACACCCAGTCCACTAGGCCATCCTGAGTCTGCTGTTCTATTGCTTTACAATTCCCTTAAAAGCTTGACAATTCCCCTGTGCATAACATGGGTTTGTACATTGACATATTCCATCCATCCATCCATCCATCCATCCATCTTCTCCCGCTTATCCGGAGTCGGGTCGCGGGGGCAGCAGCTTCAGCAAGGGACCCCAAACTTCCCTTTCCCGAGCAACATCAGCATATTGACATAATCCCCCCCACCTAAAAAACATATCCCGCTATACAATAAGTCATGTTTTGATACATCCCTTCTAAATAATTGTAATTATTTACATTTGTATCAGTGTATTATCTGTACCAATATTGTATAGGTAGTTAAAGTAATTACAGGTAGTCAGCTATTTCAAACTTATTTTATGCTAATACAATGTCAACATTTCTACACAGCCCTGGCTCTGTGAATAGGAACACCAGCAAAGTGACAAACTCTGCTCACAATAACAAAGCTCGAACTTAGCAAGCGCTTTCGAGTAATACTAACCCTGCTTTTAACACATCTTCTATTTTGAACAGAAAACACGGCTTAGATATTTACAAACACATACAACAGCAATGCTGAGAAGAGTCAGTGAGGGGCTGAACATTTAGCCTCTTGAGTTCTAACTTTAGTTGAATTTTGTCGTGAGAATCAGTCTGGAAAGCCTCGGAATCATTTTGAATGTGTCCGAATAGCAACTGAACTTTGTAATCAGCATCGTGTTTATAGCTATACGGGTGTGGTTTAGGTGTGTCAATAGTGAAAACGACCAGATGGTTCATCCAATCAACTGCCAAGTATTTTTTAATACTTGGTACAGCCATTCACAAACAGTTTCAATGTACGGCTCCCCAGATGGACGTGTGACAAAAATTCCTCTGGCATGTCAGGTTACTGAACATTGGCTGCAGCTGTGAACATGTCTTAAGAACAGCGCCCACTGGTGGTGCGTCAAGGAATACCCTATTATTGTCACGTAAAGACAAAATAGGGCCTCAAAAAATCTACAGGGTTTCAATGGATGTTTTTATGGCTTGACGCTCAATAAATAAAGCTTGGGTTCCACATCATAAGCTGTATGAACAAACATTCCTCGTATTAGCAGCATGTGGCCGTTCTAACGTAAAATGTGCTAAAAAAAAAGGTTGGCAGAGCAAAAATTAAGCACCACCTCCTCATTCGTACCAAAACCCAAAGCGATGACAATTTGAATTTTTAGAAGAGAGTGAATGTAGCTGCCCACCTCAGCAAAGGAGGAATTATGTTGGCACTTTGTGGCAAACCAATGAGGCGCTCTCTTAACAATGTGTTGAGTGTTAGTGAAGCGTGTGATGGGAATAGGACTGCAGAGTGAAGCACTCACACACATCAAATTGAAACAGATTACCAGAGCGGGCCTGGGACTCCAAGAGCTCACTTCTCCTCTGAAGTACACTTAAAGGACACTCTGTGTGCACAAACATGCACACTTTCTCTCTCACACACACACACTCAACTGTTTATTTAACTTGGCATAATCACTCTCTTAACATTCCCTAACAACATTAATGCAAAGGGATAGCCTGTTATCTTTGATGCTTATCATTATGTTATGCTCACCGGAGAGGTAGATCTGCAAATGTAATTTCTATGTTATTGCATCCTTTGTGCGATTCATACAGCTGCTAACCCATTTAAGCAGACAACAGCGTTCGTAAAAGCCAATTATTTCTTATTTTTTTCATCACTAAATGTTTTGTGTATTACTTGGCCACATGGTATACAGTACACTTTATGGCCTAGATAGAATGATGTATTCGTTTTAAAATAAAATTAAAAAAGAACATCTTGGATTTGTTGTGGTAAAATGTGTGCTCACAATATGTTGGATGGATGAAGTTTGGCCCTTTTCACTTTCTGTAACTTTTCTATGACAAACTTTTTCTTGCCGAGTGAAGGATAGACTAATGAAGCAATTTAATGATTTAATGATCGATTACCTCAGAAGCCAAAAGAAGGGATAGGCATCTGTTTTCAAACTACCCCTCTAAGGCTCTGTACTCTAATACTCTAATATTAGTATATTTCTTTATGAGCCACATGCTTGTGATCTTCACCTGGAATAATGCCTATACTCTAAATGCCAACACAGACCCTCTTTAAAGAAATGACTTGTGCAAGTCAGTTTTCCCAAATGACCCCATTGGAACACTACATCATTCTACTTCCAATGTGAATGTGTTACTGTGAACTTTCATCTCAAGGCTATTACCAATAAATACAGAACCGTGTGTGTTCTGTATTGTCAGCGTGATACAGTACCTTCAATTCATCCTTAAATTACCCTGTTTTAAATACATGTTCAAATGCAAGATCAGTTTATTGTCATTCATTCACATGGAGATCAGAAGTGAACAAAATGCAGTTTCTCATGGTCCAAAGTGCAAATACAGGTCAGAACACAAAGTACATGCATCACACGCCTAGCAGAAGACAGACAATAACCTTACAGTGTGTATGTGGACTATTGCAGTAATGTGCAAAGTGCAAACTACATGTAATGTATACATACATAGATAGATACATACATAGATACATAGATACATACATACATACATACATACATACACACATACATACATACATAGATACATACATACATAGATAGATACATTCATAGATATATACATACATACATACATACATACATAGATAGATAGATACATACACATATACATACATACATACATACATACATAGATACATACATAGATACATACATACATACACACATACATACTTACATACATACATACATACACACACACACACACACACATACATACATACTGTACATTCATACATACTGTACATAGATACATACACACATACATATACAGTACACACAGATGAAAGTAATCCAAACTATTAGTTACACGCTCCTCCCCTTCTTCCCTGACCCAACTCTACTGGTTTACTCTCTTTTCCAAACAGACAATGAGTGTAAAGCATTGTATGAAATATTGTATGAAATATTACTGAGTCACAGAGAACAGAGCCTCTTGTCTCAAACGCCTTCCTCCCTTCCTTCCTTCCTTCCGCTCAAGGACTCTCAAGCACTGAACCTCGGGGGCAGGCCTCGGGATGCGGTTGCCATAACAACAACACGGCGCAAACAGCAAGCGTGCCAATCGAGCTTGCCCTTCTCCCGCGTTGCCATGGTTACTCGAGGGATGGTATACCGGGTGTGGCACGAGGGCAGCAGCCTCCTCGTTCTGTTGTCCGACAGCTTGTTCTCCCCACAGCCTGTCTTCCCCGCCACCCCCTCCCCCTTCCCCCTCCCCCGGGAGCCAATCAAAACTCCCCGTACCGGCAGCCGGGCTGCAAGATCGCGCAGGGATGTTCTGAGCCGCGGCACACGCTGTGGCAGCGGCACTGCGGCGATGCCCGCTCTGATTGGGTATTATAAAGTTGAGCCATTTGAAGAGCCCCATTACGGCTATCGATTTGCTTGTTTGCTCCCTGTTGGTGGAAAACTGCTCAGTGACAGAGGCCGCTTCGTTCTCCTTTCATCTGCTGTTCTCGGAGCACGAGAGTGATATGGTAATAAAAATGTTCTGCTATGCTCTGGCTCTCCAAACATGTCCGACACAGTGCTGCCTTATCGACGCAGGGGTATGGGAGCTGCACGCTTGTTGCGTCTTCAGGAAGAGGTACACAAGCGGCTGACCCAGAAACGGGATGTGTTGCCCAGTCGGGACGTGTTTCCGGGGGGCCCCCCATCCCGCCATTGTGTTCAGGTAACTGCTCCCCGGGTCGGGTCGCCCGCACACGCCGGTGCACGGGGTCGAGCCGTGATCTCATTTCCTACCTCCGACAGAAAATCAAGCCGCCATTAACCCCATACTGAACCACGTTTGTCTACTTCACATCTTAATTATCAGGGCTGGTGGGATCAAATCAATTCCTCGCTTAAGCTGCTTGCCCACGCACACATATGCACACGCACACACACATGCACTCTACAAGATATTGATTCTTTAAAAAGTCCCTTTAATGTTTAGGTCGATGTGGTCCATATCAAAATGGCTGTAATGAGCAGTGCAACGCCACCGTAAAGGTGCTATTCTTCATTTATGTCTGCTATTGGTATAGCTTATTTGGGCTTTGCTTGTTTTTATCAACCAGGCTCCTAAACAGCCAACACAAGCTTTTTGCAGTGTCATATCATTCAGTATGTATCAACATCTCAACATCTCATTCAGTACGTATCAACATCTCAACATATCATTCAGTATGTATCAACATCTCAACATATCATTCAGCATGTATCAACATATCATTCAGTACGTATCAACATCTCAACATCTCATTCAGCATGTATCAACATCTCAACATATCATTCAGT
>JAODLL010057911.1:0-18345 GCA_026546735.1 Forbesichthys agassizii | reverse complement strand
AAACCACGCCCATATAGCTATAAACACGACGCTGATTGGAAAACCACGCCCATATAGCTATAAACACGACGCTGATTGTAAAACCACGCCCATATAGCTATAAACACAACGCAAACACAACGCTGATTGGTAAACCACGCCCATATAGCTATAAACACAACGCTGATTGGAAAACCACACCCGTATAGCTATAAACACGACGCTGATTGGAAAACCACGCCCATATAGCTATAAACACAACGCTGATTGGAAAGTTCAATTGCTACTCGGACACATTCAAAATGATTCGGAGGCTTTCCAGACTGATTCTCACAGCGAAATTAAGATGAAGCTCGTGAGATCAGGATTGTCTCGTAAGGCTAAGTAGTCACAGCATATCTAGGAGAAATTGCAAAATGCAGCTACAATAAAGATTTGGAAACAACATGGGTGAAGCAGGTGCAGGGGATTCTCAGCCTTCTGCGATGTTTGTTATAGTTAACATAGTTTTCAATTGTAGACGGGGGTGTGTGGAGATACGATGTGTCTAAGTATAAGTGATAGTGTACCGGTATGAGAGTTTCACAAAAAAACGTGTTACTCAAAGATGGACATCCCGATCAATGGACGCCCTCTTGCTGAAGCCCAAAGATCATTGTCAGACAGATAAGGTAACCCCCCAGCTGAAATAACATTTACCACATTGTGCAGCACTACCAATCATACAGGGCAGCTGACCGGAATAAGCTAGCACTGGTTATTTTCCCATACTCAAGATAGCAAATAAAATGGCATTTGTGTATCTGGATATTTGTTGTCAGGAAGTATGTAGGCAATTTAAAGTATAAGCAGGAAAGCGATCAGTGAAATTATGTTTAATTTGAGGATGGACAAAGGTGTATGAACAAGTTAAATGCATATTAAAATACCTTAATTTAATGTAGTACTTTTGTTGTTTGTACAGGTTACTAGGCTTACCAACCTGTTATATTTGTTAATTATACATGGTGAAGGACTAACCTGTGCTTGCATATTCAGTGTGCTATACTGAATCAACAGAGACCAATGCATAGAGATGATAAACTGGGGAGTCATATAATATTTTTTTCAGGTTAATATACATTACATCTTATTTTTAGTCCCACATTGTCCCTCACAAACATACTATTTGTCCCACATTTGGCTTGTTGGGATATGGTCACCTACTGAGTAGTAGTACTGGTAGTAATATTAACCGTAGTATTATTAATATATACTGTACAACAGCAATACTGTACAATATTAACAAAATAAAGCTTTGTGGGAGCAGGACAGGTTAGTTGTCCCTGCCAAAATGTCATGCTTCTGAACCCCAACCATGTTTGGCCTACCCAAATGAGATAGTAGTAAAACATATTGCTATGCAATTCATGCTGTAAATATACCACTTAATATTATTTGTAACCCATTAACGCGACAGTCTCAGCCAGTCTCTAAAATTAACCTTTTTGTCATTAACTGCCTAGAACAGTCTCGGTTAGTGACAACTAACAATGATGTCAGTTAAATCAACAAGACACCTGGGAATATTTAAAAACCTTTTTAATTCATCAAGCTGGATGACAGAACACAGTTGTACACTAACCATCATGCGGAGATACATTTTGAAATCCTTGAAGACCTTTGCAGTTTCCAATTTAGTTTTAAGTGTCGGTCAAACTTTTTGATAGCTTAATTCATGATTTATTTTGAAGTTCATGGTAATTTGTTATATGTAAAAATAAATGTATTATTTTTTAATTTATTTTTTGTGCACCTGATTGTGTGTTTGTTCTCTTTTAAACACACTTTTATCTGCAACAGTTAAGGAAGTACATGTAAACAATGTCAGACAGAAAATTATTCCTTCATTTCTTTACCAAGTTAAAATATTGCTTCTGTTCTGTCAGGTACTGTAACTTTCGGTGACTCCCATTCTTTATTCCTTCCTTCCTTCCTTCCTTCCTTCCTTCCTTCCTTCCTTGCATTCTTTTACCAAGCAGAAGCATTGAGTAAAAGCTACCTGAAAGATTACACTCGTACGTTTATTTATTGGACCGGGCATAGTCCGCTTCCACTAACTCTAATGGTATTTGCACTGCTATTCTTCTTGGCGGTCTGCCACCATCCAGTTGACATTCATTCAGCAAAGGGCCCTTTGCACAGACTGCACAAACTGGGCAATCAAGCCTCATTGTTACACAAATATTACAGCACAAGTTACGTTCAGAATACTTTATTGCCTTTGACCCCAAAAATATGAACATGATTTAACTTTGATTTTTGCATTCCTAATATTTTCACTGAGAAACTATTTGGACAATACTGCAATAGCATTTCTCAGAAACCATAATGCAATAGACTTTGGGTATATACAATAGATTGTTGATGCAACTGTTGCCACTCTTGCTAAATAAATAACTCAAATGTAATTGGGTTTCATCCACCAGCTGCTAATGACAGGGATTAAAACATTGTGTTTGCAATTTAGCTTGAGCAATTAGGCCGTAGCTAATTTTCAATTTGTCAGTACCTTTGACCTTTATCTCTAATCGATGAATTCTGAAAATATTCTGACTTAATTTCAGGATACACAACCCTACACAGGAAACATTAAAAATACATACCTTAAACTGCATTGCAGCGCTGAACTTTTTTAAAAAATGCATCAATTTGCTGATTGAGGGGATGGGAGGGGCTGAGACGGGAACCCCTATTAACATTAACATTAACGATAAAATGTGAATGTAATGGCGTATGAGCATATTTAGTGTACGGTTGAAAACCAGCCAGGTCCTGGGGTGATTTAACGGGAACGACATGTAGTTCTGTTTTCAGCCCATAAAATGCATATTTATATAATAACGGTACGGTAATATTGTCAACATTAATATCACTTCGTTCACAGCTCAAAAAACTAATTTAGGGTTCATGTACACTTTAAATTCCCTGACTGGATGTTGTTAAATTATAATACAGCACTTTTATAGGGATTATTGGGGTAGTGGGGGTGCCTGGACTAAAGGACAATATCAGCACCTATCAGGGAATAAGTGCTTTGTACTGCAGCTGTTCAAGGATACTACAAATATGATAGATTGATATATTGAATTACATCTCCTAATAAGATTCAGTTACCTATTTTGTTGGCATTCTGACGTTATTGAATACAAAAACTGGTGTAACTATTAATAATTAGAGTTTGACATATTTTGCCTCAGACATTTGCATAACCCTCTAATCAATTTTCACATTCTACTTTGTGTTATTATCATCATCATTTATTTATTTTTTTATTTTTCAATTTTGTAATTTAGTATGTTTATGAGTGCTATTGTCAGTCAAGACCTGATTAACTATTAATATATGATATTGTTTTCCTTAATGGGGCAACTTACAACCAGTATGATCATGTTCGATCTGTAAGATATTTTAAAACATTAAAAGAAAAAAAACACACCATGCAGGGGAAATATGGCTTTAAGTGTGGATGCTACACCACTGCATTCTTCCCAAGATTAAGGAAACAAAAACATAAATTAGGTTGTACAAAAACAATTGGCCCTCAATGAAATATTGAATTCTTTTTTTTCTCTATATACACAAGCTTTCAATACTCACATTTTCCTTGCATTAGAACGTGTGTAAATGTTGTTTGATCAGATGGGTGGTCTATCAATAACTTTTATATTAAAGATGCAATCACTGTCTTGCATGCTACAATTGTCATATTTTAACGTTAGCTAAAATCAATTTTATGACATTGTTAATCACAACCCTGCCTTTCAGAAACCAGAGGGCATTCACATCAGTTACAAACCTCATACACCTCTCAATCTAAATCAATATTGTACACTGATGTAAATTATCCTGAAGGCTTTACATTTTCAGTCATACGAGAGTTCAGACAGTTTGAGTTATGTGGTAGGCCTTTCTTGAAGTATCTCATAATTTCACAGATCAATGAGCATTACCTGCAATTTAAAAAAATAAAACATAAAAAATGTAGAATTAGTAATAGGGCCAAAATATTCCACTTCCATTGTTCAGCAAGGATATTGCTTTTTAGGGAAGAATTACCACCTTTGAAGTACAGAACATTTTGTTGTGTTTGTGTGGTATTAGCCCAGAAATCTTTGCCTCAACCAATAAATGTATATTTAGCTAACAAGCAGTTAGCAAGCAACATCCAGAACAACAAATTAGGTAGCCAGCATTACCATTAATTCACCAGTAACATCTACTGATTCAGCTGCATTCATAGACAACAAGGGGGTAAGACCGAGCCATGATTGATTAAGTTGAAAACATGCAATTCATATACAGTACTGGGTTTGGCTGATAGTTATGCAGTTAGGCTACTGTGCAGGATCTGTAAGCTCAGCATAACATTAAAACCAGCCGCAGAGGTGGCACTATTTATCCTCAAATGATAAATGATTTGTCACAATATTTAAAGCATATTTCTCCTCCTCATATGGATCTTAAAAAGCATGAAATTCAAATGCAGGTAATAGAGGCTTAACTACATAATTATACTGTGTGATTGTGCAGAGAAAACAGTCGGTCCTCCCTGGCTTGAGGCCATTTCTGATCCAACACTGGCGGGGCAGAGTAAGAGTCCTTTGCAACACAAATGCAATTTACAGTCTGCAATTGCATCCTCAGATATTTGCCCAAAAGATACGAACGGGGCCTAGTTATTATGATCGGCATAGAGCAGACAGAGGACTGCTAGCTAAGGGAGAAAATAAAGCAATATGTTTTCTTTCGGTACATTTATTGGACCGTCAAGGCCAGCATGTGAAATGAGTATAAAATTAAATTAACGCATTACCCCAAAATATCCTAAGCAAATTTAAATGATACACATTTAGTTATGTAGTCCACAGGGTTAATTTCAAGGACTACTGTTTGAGGAATACTGTTTGTTTGTGAACTTAGTTACTCAGCGCCCCCACTGCCTCCCCCCACCCCCCCCACCCCCCACCCCAAAAAAAAAAGTTTTGTTAGTTAATGTCCCAGAAATGTCTATACAAAAATAAGTGATCAGACACAGAATTTCATAATTGTTATTATGTACAGTAGGTTACATTCTATAGTTTCCTTCTCTCTTTTTTTATTTGCAAAAAAATATGCAGTATTTGCATACATTAAAGATCATTTAAAATGGCAATAATTGCCACTAAGACTATTTTTGAGTGATGGTAATAGAGTGTTGTCAGTGTTCACATATTAGGTCATGATAAGATATTTTCTTTTTTGGAAATAAAAAAACACTTGGTGCTATTTAGCACATTGTATGAATTGGATGCTGTGTGGATAACCCACTGCACAAAGTGATAACAAACAAAATTAAACTAACTCTATTCAGGTTTATAATCATCCCTGCTTGGCTTTTGCGAGCTCCGGACATATGCTTTTGGCAAGTACATACTTGGTATGACTGCAACAACCAAAACAGTTGATAACTGCCAATGCTCCTCACTGGATGTCTTCTAAGGCCTGAGGTAGTCACACGTGTGGTGAGTGTCTGCTGAAATGTACAATACCTAAAATCAATATTACATTTCCCCCCATTTTCCTGTGTTATATTAGTCAATTCTTCTTAAAGTCCAAACAGGCCAAAATAGCCTAAATGATATTAATTGCCTAATTTTTTTTCTGCTTAAGTCTACTTGCCTTACTGAAGGCATCTGCAAGGTCTAAAACCTTGCCTCGATAATTTGTCAGCAAAAACATTTAAACCCATTTAAAAACCAATTTAAAACTGTTATTCTCCTCCTACTCATTTATGTTCTCCATCTGGATACACTGAGGACTTATTCCCAGTTGGGTTGCCTTGCAATATAATCCTGAGAAGCAGTCAAGCAGGGCAAATAAATATTGTCATCTAGTGAGATGCAACAGGTTGATTGACATTGACTGGAATAGCAACGTACTAGACATAGGTGGATTAAAACAGTTTCAACTCTTTTCCAAGGGGATTTAATGTAAAAGGCTTTAAGATCTTAGAATACAATTTCTAAAGTGCAATCTGTAGTTGTGACCTCCTGAAATGAGTTAGCGCAACACCACTGTGTACTTCCTTTGTACACTGTCATAGATGGGCAGTCAGGAGTAATATTTAAAGAAACTGGTCCTCACGCAGGCCTACCCATTTGCTTCTGTTTGTATGCATTCCCTGCTGAAACTCACTGTGAATCTCAGAACATTGATCTGACAATGTAAAGTTGTTGATTTTATGGCAGTATATCAATGACACTGAATCCTAACATTTCGTTTTTTCTAAATAACCGTTATCTATTGATCTATCAGATTTCGAGTTGGCGACACCGACTTGCGACTGGGAGTCTTCTAGCATCAGTCTAACTACCATTTCTGTCATCACAATTGTGCGTGTTCCATGACACCAGAGAGAACAGCAACAATGAATTTGAGGGAATATTACTAACAGCTAGTAAAGAACAAACCACAAAACTGACATCACGATCTAGTACTTGCGTTATTAAAGCTAGGCCTTTCTATGTCTTTTGGTAATTCAAAAATAAATAAAGAAGAGAAGATGAAGGATTCGTACAAAATAGAACAGGCGAGCAACATGGCGCATATAAATACATTTGCAATGATCTCGAGGTATCATGTTGAAATGCAGTAGTTTAATTGTTTTGGGCTGCTGGAAAAAAATAAATGGTCCCACTGTTATTAGGTTTTTGTGGTTTTTATATTGATACTACTTTGCAAGAAAGCTGGATAGGTTTTACCTCGATTCAAATTGGTGGAAACGCTAGTGATTTCTATGACCACTCGCCGCCAATTAAAAATGTAAATAGCTAGAAAAAGTTGATGGAGCGTTGGGTTTAGGTTGCTATGATCGGTGAGTCCAGTGGCTACACCAAAGAGTCAACCAGTGACCTTCCGATTTTTGTTGATAAGCAATCGCTCCCACACGCATGAGCAAAAATTGCCACTGTGTAGTTCTATCTCAATACTGAGCTATCAAAACTACATCTATAGCGACCTGCACAAGGTATGGTTTGTTTTTTTTCAACCCACAATAGCTGAGAGAGGACAAGACAAATCTGGTCGTAGATGTAATTACAAAGCCATTTTCAAGACGGAAATTTAAAGAGAGGAGGTCGGAAAACTCTGAAGATAAGGTTTGTCCACCACTTTCAATCCAGAAGGCTAACTTAGAGCGATACCCCTGGCGCACAGCCTCCGAGGAACTCTGCAAATTGTATTGCTGGGAATGCTTATGTTATTTGCTACTAATCGACGTGGTGTTTGGAGCCAGGTTTGCAAACTTCAGTTGTCTAACCAAGGCAATGGTGCTTTGGAAAACTTTGAAAAGCTCTGGATCTACAGCTCAATGAACAAGTGCCCTGGGAAACGGAACTCCACAATGTAATGTGAAGAAAAAGAGATGTATTGTGTCATATCATTTTTGCTACTAAAGATACCTGTCTGTGATTCAAAGCCAAGTTAAACTGTGTGTATGTGTAATATTAATATTGATGGTTTCTCTAACCGTGGCATCATAATGGTATTAAGGCCTACAGTAGGCGTTAAAAGCACTGCCCACCACTGGTGACAATTGCTTCTTAAATCTTAATGAGTGGATCGATGTGCAAAACCAAAATAAATAATGAAGATTTCCCTCCAAATCATCGAGCAGTGCAACACTGACAAGACATAAGGCAAGCTGATTCATTATTTCACTTAATCTGTCCGACACCCCCCCCCCCCCCCCACACACACACACACACTCACACACTCCACCACCCCCCAATTCCCTATGATGAGGAATCTTTTCACTAAAGAGCACTTTTCATCATTACTGTAAAAACGCAGTGACACCTCCCAATCCCTTGTTAAGCTGGCAGCAAACAAGAGGCGATAGAATTCCTCCAAACTCATCAACCTTACCCGCATCCACTCTAGTGTGAAGACTCCATCCATTAGCCTTACACCTCATCACTCCCAGCATCTGACCCAGAAACTGGGGAACGCGGCAAGGGCTACACGCTGCACTGGCCACTCATTCAATGCAATGAGTGGCCAGCACATGGTGTGTACTGCTTGCTAGAGGAGTGCTACCAGAATCTATTGGCTTTTAGGCAATGTGCCCGTTCTGCTTTGCGTTATTGATGACATTTAAATGATACCGCGGGCCGATGTTTTCTGCTTTAGCGCATCTCAAGTCGGTTGGCTGTGAGTAATGCGGAACTATTTTACAGAGGGGCGACACATCACATTATTCAGTGAAAACCTGAGTGGGTATCGAGTTAATTCCAACTAAACCTAGTCTTCATCCATTTTCAGTTATTGTGTTGAGGCAAGAGTGCCACAATAATAGGTAATGTGTAAGTACTTTATAATCATTTCATTCAGCTGGTTTAGCTATTTTTTGAGATCTGACCTAAGACTGAAGCGAAATTGGTGCTCACACTTGTATATGTAGTTTAGAGTCTATTATTTAACCTACATGTTTTGCTGCCCACATGTCTCATTTTCTTTTCCATAATTTGCATCGATGGATATTATTCCTGATTATTCCAATAACATACTGCATTTTTTCAATACACAGCATGTTACAAAATGTTGTTTTTGTTACCCTATTCCTCCCATTGTATATGGATTTTGTTTTTCAGATTTTTCTTTTCAAAATTTTAGGTCTACTAGTAATGTCCCATAAGACAATAATTGGAAAAAATAGTTGTAGACCTAGGTTCATGTACATATTCCTAAGCAATTTGGCATTACATTGGCTCCCTCTTTGTATCTGCAATTGCAACTTATCCCTTGATGCACAAGGGGCTGGTTGCTAAATGAGTGGTCTATCCTTTTGAACAAAGACGAAAAATGGATATTGATTCACACTGAGATGATGAACAAGTGGTACCTCTAAATATGTCATGATTGTAAGTTTGTACGTTTGTACCCCCCAACAATCATCCGGACATATGTACAATGATGCCTGAATATAGGATCAAAATACAGATCAATACGTTAAGATTCAGCCCAGTCTATACATTAGTTCTTCAGTGTTGTGCTTCAGCCACAAATAGGCGATTATAAGAGTGAGATATGGAGGTCAGCTGGGACAGATTGACTTGTTTACAAAGCTGGGTACAGAATATGATTTCAGTTCTGTCACAATGATGGAGATTTTGCCATGTACAGCGACTGGTCGGGGCGACACCTTATTCTCCAAAGGTTAACAGCACTGAAGGATATCTGTATTGGATGCCAGCTTAACAGGAGTGCAATCTAGATTGGTATTTAAAGATAATGTTGAGGTAAAAACCAATTAGCTTTGTGCTCTGTGGTGGTCTTGAGCTGTTGTTGTCAGTGCAATTATAAGGTCAGGTTCTGCGGCACACTTAAGTATTTGCATTAGCAAGCCAATTTTGCCGCAAAGCTAATTATTAATAATCATTAGCTGAAAACATAATTGAATGTGCCTATATTAACAATATTTTTTTTTAGAAAACCTAGTTTGTATTGTATACTGTATCTCTCCCCAGCAGCTTGTACTGTTTTATAAATTGTTAAAACTACAGTAGCTTTATCAACAGACTTTAGGGCAATCTATCAAATAAAAAGAAAAAAAACATAATCTTACATAGGCAGAAATATGTACAGCGTGTGTGCGGTGCTTTGGGGCATTGATTAAACGTGCTGCTAATTGCCAAAAAAAAGCAACTTTTGTTTTTGTTCTGTAGATTTATATAAACAGACTGTGATCCAATCCTAGGGAAAACAGTCTTTTAGATAATATTATAATATAAGTTTAAAATACAGGGCCATATTACAAGAGTATCCAGACAAATTGTCAATATGACCTACAACACTATCTAAAACCTGTGAAAATTACCTAGGTAATGCATATTACTATAAACTGTTGTTATATGAAGACTAAATTGTGTCGCCTAGCTGCATTTGTTGACAACTATAGTTATATAATATTTAAATTTAACAATAAACCTACACAATCATCATTACACAATCAGTCATTAGTCATTAGTTTGGCAATGGCTAGTCTATAGAGTATATACAATTTGATGTCAAACACAAGTCAATGCTGTTTGTGACCTTGCAATATCATCTGTAGATATTGTTGTTGAGGTGTAGACCCCTTTTGCCAGTGTGTATTGGTGTCCCATTTTTAAGCAGAATAAAATTGTCCATTCTGACATTGGGGCTGTTCACCACTCAATTCAGATCAGTGTTTCCACGGCCACTCATGTTTAAGTTCCAAGGTGGAGATAACAACGTCAAGTCAACGTCTGTAGAACCTCGGAGTCTTGACAGACGAAGTACTAGCGAAAACGCTAAAGCCAATCATTATCCACTAGACAGTTTAATTAAAGGAATTAGATCTGCAAAAGAGCTTGACATTTTAACGACTCTTAAAAGTCCTTTCTTTTATCAGAACTCAGGTTATTGCAGGAGACTTATTCTCTACTCATAAATAGGCAATGTGTTGTAAGAGAGCCGTGGTATACAACTCAATTATCTGGCTTTACAATAACTAAAATGAAATCCAACTAGTCTAACTTTAAAAGATTTCTGAATTATTATTAATATTTAAAAAAAATGTATTATTATTATTATTATTATTATTATTATTATAATGAGCTGTTTAAAAACTATATTTTTTCAAGAACAAAAATAACTAAACACTTGCATCATTATCACATGAACATGTTCATGTTGCCTTTATTGCATTGTTTGTGCCTACACAAACTTTTAATTATCTGAAAATCAATGTTTTCCATTGACATGTAAAAGCACTTACGGGATGAAGCTCACAAAAACACACAAATACTGAATACTACAGACACGTAAGTACCAGCTAGCTATTACCACCAGCGACAAGACTTAATGACATTGGCTGTCAAGTCTGCCGGGTTGCACAGAGGAGAGCAGACTGTGATGGCCGCAGTCTTGACAAATGGCCATACACTGACAGTGGATCCGCAGATTCGGTGGCTATCTGACTTATAATTCTAAAAAAACTAAGACCATTACTTTTTCAGCTAGTGGGTTTGTCCGAAAGCAGTACTGCTCTTGTCTTCTCACTGTGTCTCAATGGCCTTCCTGAGCTCCCTTTATCACTCTGTTGATATTTGTTCATTTCAGTCTTCAGGGTTCTAATCAATTATTATTATTATATCATGTTTGCAAATGAACTCTAAAGGAATCACCTGAAAAAGTATGATATGGATGCATGTTCGGTCAGACTAAAAAAAATGCTCAACTCAATTGAGCATAAAGGCTACGTTGTAACAAAACGAAAGAGTTCAGCAAACAAGTCAACAGACAACACAGAGTGTGTTCCTGCAGTTTTATACAATGTTTCTCAAGTTAATCATTTGGTATACTTTCCCCATCCGGGCCTATTTTTAATCTTTACCTCACAGCCAGCATGAACAGAAAATTTCCTTTGTCCAATGAGACCTTTCATGCTCGTGAAACAATCCATTCTCTCTGGTGTCCCCTTAACTGTGACCTCCTACTTCTTTGACCCTCTTTGCAGAACAGCTTTCTGGCTGTGATTCCCAGAGTTGAAAGGTGTGGACGTAATATGCTTTCAAAAGAGCCCTAAAAGGCTCTCAGGGTTTGACACCTGCAGGACTTGACAAAAGAAAAATGCAGCTTTTCTCGTGACCTGCAGATTTTAGGAATCATGCTGTTCCGCATAGGCTCTTTGTTTTAATTAAGAGGGAGATAGATACAATTAACTATTTAAATACAGTATAGTTAGTCATTCTCAAAGATGCTTGTTAAATTAAAACTCAAAACAAAACAAAAACACCTCTCCCTTCAATGCCATATAGGTACTCCATCAGAAGCTCCGCCTCACACATTGTAAACTCATTGCTAAGGTCAGGATATTGTTGTTCTGTCTGGTCTGCACCACGCTATTTGTATTCCTATTTACGGAACCAGGGCTGTGTTGAAGTCTAGGATTATTTTTTCAGCACGCACAGAGAACATTAAACAATAGCGGACTAAGAGAAGAAATTTGGTGATTTTGACCTTTACAAACTAAGTTTGTTGCTTTTAATGTAAAGAAAATGTAATGCTTCACACTTCAGTTTTGATCATTCTCATAACTATTTCAATATTTACCTTAACTTTTAGAGAACATTGTTAGACAATAACAACAGCATAAAATGCATGTTTCATTGTAAAAGTAATAATGGATAGATAATGACACCAGGATGGTAAATGAAAATGCTTTCACTGAAATATAACGTATTATTACAGTAATTCGCTGTGAGGTGATAAGTACAAATTTAGAAAATTCTACAGAAAAAACAAATGTTTGGTTATGGCAAATATAGATCCTCAAGAGAAGGTTCAATTATGCCAAATTATGCCAAGCTCTCTCTATCTTTGTCTCTCTGTGTCTCACCGATTCCCTCCCTGTCTAAGGACTTCCCAAATCAGTTTTGTGTGAATGTGTAATTATTTTTTCAGCATGGAACAAACAATTACAATCCAGCAATTTGCTTTCACATTGGAGGCAGTGTGCATGTGAATGAAGGCTTTGTATCAGCAGCCAGCCATGTCTCCAAACACCCAGAAATTGGCACTTCACTGCAGTTACCCTCTCTGCGTTGACATCTGTGTGTCTCCAGTGTTTTGGTGAATGACTGTTTGAGGGGAATGTGAGGGCAAGATAACAGAATGGCTTTTTAGTTCTTTTCGGCTTTCTTGGGGTGTTTGTCCCACATTTGTCTTGCTTTCTAACAATTACACACTAAACATTATGTTTGCACTTACAACACAAAAGTATTTTTTTGCGTAAACTGGATATTAAGGAAATTAGATAACATGGGCTTAGCCTGCAAGCTTCCTCATTTACATAAAAAAACAAAAAAAAAGATTTTCTTAAATTGTGCACACAGCAAAATAATGTAATACGACAAATGTTAACCATGTGTTAGAAATCCACTTTATTATATATACACCGTTTTAGTGATTACATTATAGCGCCGTCAGTGCCTGGCAAACATCTTGACTTTGCAAGCTCTGGTCCCAGTCTGGGAGAAACCATTAGCCTGACGTGCAAATAGATGTCAATTAATTATCATTATCAGTTATTAGCCGGTAATTGGACTACCTTTAACTAATCAGAACAACACATTTTGGAGGAAATTCAAACAAAGGCAACTGTACCACCATTGCACCAACCAGAGCCTGATGCATTTGAGGATGCACACCGAATGGTTGATTAATGGTTCTTGACCCAGAAGACACAGTTAACAGAGTTTCCAGACTGTGCAGTAAAGTAAAGGGTAGAACATCATAAAACTTTCAAAATCAGGTTGAATTTACTTAAAGGCAGGGTCAGTGATTCTCAAGAACGCTTACTTACTTCGAGCTCATATCAAAAAAGGATCACTTTGCGGTCCTCCGATATTTGTAGAATTTTACAAAAAGTGTATAAGCTTACATTTACCTTGAAATAGCTGACCATACCTTTACTATTGTTGATTAAATGTGTTGAATTTCAACTGCAAAAGTGCATGTGACTATTTGGGGTTGAGAAAACAATATAGATATGTTACCTCTGTGTGAAAAGGAGCACAGAGTAATTCAAGTATAGGACATGTTTTGGGGTAATTTTAGACAAACATTCAGAATTATGTAGGCTAATGTGCATACTGCAAGTCGTTTTTATAATTTTAGTAACATAACATTTGATAAACATTGGAAATTACATATTTCTTTAATATTTTCTTCAGGCATCTAAAAGACACACCCATGAGATATGGGAACATGTCATACAAAATCTGCCACTGCAATCTCATATCTGTAAAGGCAGAATCAGGTTTTCTTAAAAGGAATTCAAAAGAGAAAAAATATAATAATAAAAAGTGTAGAATATGTGCAAGAAGAAGGTAATCTTGTGAAATAGTGACACCAAACACATATTCTCATAAATCTCACAGCCCAGACAGCATTATAAGTTGGTGATAAGATATGCGCCCCTGCGACATTCATCCTCCCGTAAACGTTCAAGAAGAACACAAAAGAAGAGGGGCATTTTAGATTCTTTGACGTTTTAATATTCACTCTTTGAATTGAATATTTGAATTGACCTTGAGGTTGGTTCCTCTTGAGTGTCAGTCTGCTAAACTGTCAGAAATTCTAGGGCACAGTCTAAATAATACTCTCTCCCATTTTTCAAGAACACTGCGATACCAATATTGATGAGCTGCACTGCACATATTGTAATAGCATAAACAGGTCAAAAATACAACCCTCCTGGTTTAATGTTTTTTCCACAAGGTAATTGCACAACATGGGTTTTACAAATTAATTCTGAGCAGACAGCTGCAGATAATTATTTTATTTTTAGGTCTCTTCCCACACACTTGCCTCACCAAACTTAGACCTTGGAACAAGCAAAACATGTGTGAAAACATTTTCACAATTCAAAAATGATGTTAAACTGTTTGGTTTGAGTATTGTTTAAATTATTTATATACAGTATTTATTTAGTTTTTGCTGGTAGATCTTTTCGAAATAAATTAAGATATCCAATATTGGCCATGCAGTTTTCTCTGGTTCTCAATTAAACTGGCCCAACACCCATTTACACTTAATTAAGATATAATATACACCTTGTTATCACCATAAACCATGACTGCTGACAGATGTGTTATTGGCAATTGCGGTGTACAGGATTATATACAATGTAATGTTTTGATGCCTTGGGCCAAGCAAATGTTATTGCTATTGATGATGTTTTACATTAATAATATAGGTGAATTATTCACTCCAAATGCGAAACTCTTGCTATGAAGTCTCTGCAAGACGAGAATGTACACATATTGTATGTCACAGTGCTTACAGTAGTCTGTTGTAATTGTTGTAAAATTGTCATCACTTGTATTACTTTTTACATTCTAAGCCAAGTGAACAAGTTTATGGTTTTAGCACAAGAAAGCACTTATTGCTTTTTCATTTCAATATTTTGTGTGATCATTGTTGGCATACATTATTGTATGCTAAACATACATTAATGTATGTTTAACATACATTATTGTATGTTAAACATACATTAATGTATGTTTAGCATACATTAATGTATGTTTAGCATACATTATTGTATACAGTAAACCTGCTGAGCTGTTATTATGAAGTTAGCTATTGTTATGTTTCTAAATTAATTGGGAATACATTCTATTGTTCTAATACAGAGAACATGTGAGGCTTGTCTCACTCCTGTTAAAGTAGAGAGGATCCAGAGACAAGTACAGTGCAAGAAGGAAAGTGTGCTCAGAAGAGACAAATCCTCTTCTGTTCTCCCTGATGAGCAAGTTTATTAGTCATGTTGGCAGACAATACAAAAATGAAAAAAAGTAATAAATAATGATAGATAGAAAGACTGAAAGAAAATAAGCATGATATAAAAAGAATATATAATACATTACAACCTAACAACATATGTAATATTATTGGAGTAGGGGTAGTACTCCAAATAAACTAGATCTAGAAGTATTTGAGAAAAATGAATCATACCATTTCACCCAGTCTATCTGCAGCATACAGTCTATCTCACATTAAATCATGAAATAGGCATTGCATACTCAACTTCATGCCAACAATGTGTGTGTGCATATGTGACTCATATGCTCATATGACGCTAGATCAAAAAGACATTAATCACATAACATTCAGTACAATCACAGTAGATGTGATTCACTTTGAAGGTATCAACATCACACTACTTGAGTAATACAATGCAATTTTGGACAGGCATATCTGCATTGTTTTAAGACGGAATTGTGTAAGCAGACAAAACAATTTCACTATTGCATCACATACATTCACAGCTCACTCTTTTTACCATTAACCAGAGCGACCTAGAACTCAGGTGGTGAGTACTTATTCATATCAACAGCTCGTATGCAGTATGGTGTAAACACTGTCTTTCAAAAAAAAAGAAAGCCTGTTACTAAAGTACTTCCTCGGGATATACTTTACCACGGCCAGTTGAGTGTGGAGAAAGGCCAGTATACTCGGAGTCTACTTTGCTGTGCGGAAGCCAACGTGCTATTTTAGCTTCCCGGGTAGCTGTAATTGGTACAGCAACCTATGAACCTCTTTAATTTCCATACAACCTGAGGGGATCAAGCGATTGCCCTAAGTGCGGCGTCAGTGCTGAAGGTTTGTTTGTGTGCGGTAACCGCTGTCAGAAACCGGCCAATCGTTGTTGTCCCTGCCCTCGCGACATCACAGGCCCTATCCCATGGGAGTTTGCTGGTTCTGGCGGAAGGCAGGAAGTGCCATGAATGAAATATGATTTGAATGCTCGCACCGAAATGGGAAATATCACATTAAGGGGGGGTGGGGGTGTGTGTTTCCATGCCCTGAAGATACAAGGGTTCATTATGCACTGGCTTTGATGTATTTGAGAGAATTTCAATGTTTATCGTTGTGTTTTCCGGGCTGACGTGTGCATTAATATCGTGTGGCCTCACCGTTGTTTCTGCCTTTCAACCCCAAGTGTGGAATGTATAACCAAAGCATCATCTGTCTGCCATGTCTGTTTTCAGGTCAACGGTACAAAAAACAATGTGAATTGTGTACAAGTTACATATGGTGGGGGGATTTGGTCCACTTTGAAAACCAGGGGAAATCAAGCATTTATTCGTTTTTAGATTGGAGACCGAACAAAAGACTTACGGCTTTGTGAGAAGCTGTTAACCAAAGGCTGTGACAAGGTATCACTACATGCATTTTAAGTGCAATAGCTCCAAGCAGGGCAATATAGGGAGATAGAGGGAGGAATAAACACAGTAGACATCATTCAGTCAACAATGCTGTAAATATTCTACCATAGATGTGTTAGAGTCCAGATGTAACGCTGGTCTTTAGTTTTAACACATTTGTTTTCTTAGGGATCAAGTCAAACACGTTCCGGAACATTTCAACTAAGTTAATCTTTGAGATGACGCCGCCCATCCTGCATTGGTGCTCGGTGTTGCCCAGCTACACCACAGAATAATTTCCATACATAATTAACAAAATATCTAAAAAAATCAACAACTTTACTCCAAATCAGAAAATATGTATTGAAACTGCTACTATATACCTTCTTATATGTATTGCCCTTTTTTAAACTTAAACAGGAATTACTTCCAATAACAGTCAAGGTCAGGTTGTTTCATACAACCTCAACCTAAAACATCTACTGGAACATTTGATCTTTGTTCTTCATTAAAGACAGCAGGGCAAGTATTAGCAAGCTTACAGTCTGCGTATCCATGGGACCTCAGCAATCACTTTCCTATCAGGGGGTGATCTAGCCGCTGTGACCAGATTACATGGAGGGAGCCCAGGAGGATCCTGTTATAATTACTTTGGTGATTGGAAAAATAAGAGTCTCTTAATGAGCGCCGTCAATCACGCCACTTCGTTCCACAACGATTACGGAGAGGGGAAATGTCAACTGTTTTGTTCTTTAGTCTAAAGCGCACCGAATGCCTAAAGGTTTGCCTGACAAACAATGTTGGAAAACACATCCAGTGCACACATCAATACACACATCCTGCTCTTAACTAACTCGCATGTGAGTATAGATTTCCCTTTAAATTGTTTGTGCATGCCCTAGTAGCGTGTGCACATGTATACGCATAATAACCTGTTCATCTTTTAAGAATGTTCGTGTGACCATATCCACGGGACCATATTTGCTTAGATGATTTCACACTAATCCTGAATTAAGGACCTATACTGCTTTAAGGTTTGGGGTGAGATTGACTTCATAACCGAGCTTGGCAGAAAGAAGAAAGCCTCTATCCCTCATGCTGGCAATGCACTGATGCATGCTATCAACTCCAACGTGTTAAATTCTCCACCAACTTTCCAAAGGACACGGCAGCAGTTCACAAAGCGAAGCACGAGAACATTCTGACAACTTGCGAGTGTCTTAATGCTCTGCGAGCTGTTGCGTGAAATTCGGTGGAGAGCATTTGCCACGGAACTTGAATGTACTTGATATTCTCGTGGAGTGCCACTCATCTATTGTGATGTTTTTGTAAAATGGTTGTTTAGCAGCACCCACCTGGCCAGTGGAAAACACTCAGACATTCAATGGAATCATCTCAGAGGCGTGTAGTTTATTATGTTGTCCTCAAATCTTTCCTAAAAGTAAATGATCAATCAGTCCCACAATCAGATTGTCGAAGTCCCTTTTTATGGGCTCTTGTGGCTTGTGAACACACAGCATACAATTATTCCATCACCAACGCCCCCACCAATTCAAAACACTCTCTCTCTCTCTCTCTCTCTCTCTCTCTCCTCTCTGAACTACTCCCT
>JAODLL010057889.1:0-18347 GCA_026546735.1 Forbesichthys agassizii | reverse complement strand
GTCAGGCTCAGAGCTGGGGTGCAGTTACACTTTAAAGGTGGAGTCAGGCTCAGAGCTGGGGTGCAGTTACACTTTAACAGAAGAACAACAGAACACTTGCACTTGACTAGAACAAAAGAGAAGTCTGTAACCACATGAGAAACTTCCGTAAAAAGCGCAACAACCCCTCCAACTCACCATTGACATATCCTTGAGTAGTACCACCGATACAGGCATAGTGAACGGCCATCTACCCGGTGGTTGATTGACCGATACTGCACAAAACACAGCCATGTAGTCAAGATACATATACAAGAGCCAATCAATCCATTATACTACAATATGCAGTAGCTACTGTTACCCAGATGGCGTCCTCAATGAACACAACTGCTTGCTGGAGGTAAAGAGCCTCGTTCTCTATGGTGGACACACAGAAACATGATTGTATGATACGATGCAATATTACACAGGAACAATAACGGGTCCAATCACTCACACAAGCATGCACACATGGAGGCACACACACAATGTCAGTTAAATGTAACCAGTCAATCTTGAATTGTGGATATTCACCCTTACATTAGCATTTAAATAAAGGACAGTCATGTGTGTGTACGGTACTATTTATTTGAAATTAGCATGTAGCCTATACGTACTGTAATGGAGTGAGATAACATACAAATGATTCTGAACATGTATGTATTTTTATCATAACTGCAGTCAATGTGACGCCTTTTTTCGCCACACCATCAGCTTGTGGCCGCTGTCTGTGACAGTAATATTTCCAGGCAGCCGTTCAAACCATAGAACTATGGTTCACACTAGCAGTCACAATGACTAAGCGGCTGTTTCCCTCCACAAACACAAGCTATAGGCAATTTGCTGACTGAAGTGTCACATCAGGATGTGTCATTTATGGTGGGTGCTGCTGGTGCTAAACGACACAGGGGCAGTTACCGTAGTTCAAACGACCCCACATACGTGTGTGTGTGTGTGTGTTGCACTGTGTGAAGCACAAGCCACAGGAAGGAACAGACACACCGGTAAGATTTGTCAAAGTATCACGCTGCACAGGGCAGGGTCAAATATAACACACACACAAAGTATGCATGCTTTTTTCTAACATTGAATGAGTACGTAGGTCTAGAGATTTGAGTGCACACAGGATGTTAACATTTTATTTAGGCCATTTTGGAAACCAACTAAAACTACAGCAATGTTCCTACAGTATGCAAATGTGCAGGGTCAGCTGAACTGCTGTCCACATGGACGTCACTGTCAGTAGACCGTTACGTCACGATGTGCCCACAGCTGGATTGCGGCGCTTCACTTACCGTGTTCGACAGTACGCGAACCACCAGCCACATCAGACAGTCTTCGCGTCCGGGAGTGTTCAGGGTTCGTCAAGGATTGTCTTGCGCCATAACCTGCCGAACCGTGTTTGGTCCTGTCTGGCAGCAGGCGCTCGGTTTCCATGCAGAAAAAGTTGTACAACCGATCGCAAATGTAAAGTATCCTAAAGGAAATAATAGTAAAGTCACACGTGGCTTGCTTCAGTTGCTTAGATCGTTGTTTGTGCTGCTGTAACTAAGAGAACTTTACATTATCCGACTAATAACACCCATTTATTGGCGTATTCCTGCATCAAACAGCACACAAACAACCTGGAGGACTCAGAGATAATCTGTTTATACTGTCGTTTACTCCTCCCTCCCGCCCGCTAGTCCTGATTCTGAAGTATCACTTTACATTGTCAGGTTTACAGAGCAGTACTGGAAGAAGACGCTAGGGGCGCAACAGACACAGCTCAACAAGCAGAGAACGTGTAAGCTAATAAAATATAACTGAATAGAATATATAGGCCAGTCAAAAAGGATGCAAGTAATTTATGTTACGTTAAATATTACAATTTTTAGTATTGTGAAATAAAAATATATAATAAGTTAAGATGCAATATACATACTCTTTTGGGAGCTCTGTAAGCAATGTCAATACATTTCAGAGACTATAGTGACTGCACACAAAAAGAAATGGTCAAATTATTTCAATTATGGGTTCTCAAATGCACTAAAGGTCTGCAATTCCGCAACTGATTTTTTTAATGAAGGTTAAAGGTCCTGATAACACAATTTACATTTAATCAACTCAAGTAACTTTAAAGCAACATACATTAAAGTAAAGATAGTGAAAATAAATGCAAGCCTATTGGGAGAAATGTCATTGTTTAACTGCAATCAGTTGTTTGAACCTTGGCACAAACATTGTCACATTAAAACAATTTAATCTGGGGACAAAATCTCTGAATGATATCCGGCTACAGTGTATAACATCACTAACAATGTATTGATCAATAGATTGTATTTAAAATAGAAAACATACACTTGATAACTTATTTTAATCGTAACACACAAGGCATGGGCTGGGTCCATATTGATGGAGTCAGAGTCCGGACGTTGAGTTCACCTACAGCTGTAGTTCCTCAGGGACGATGTTTAAAGTCGCACAAAGACAGGTCAGTTACTGATGGCTGCCGTTTCCTGCCTCCATCTGAGACACCTTAGCAAAGACAAGTATTTAGATGTTAGTAACATAATCTAAAATAGAAATAACCAGTAAAACCCATAACGCAACGTTATGGGTTTTTATGGGTTTTCAGTAAAACCCATAACATATGCAATGTTTATGCATTGACCACAAAATAGTTTTTTAAAATGCTTTTTATAAAATCTAGCATCTAAACAAAAATCAGTAGCAAGTTTGGCCCAGAAAGTTACATATGTTGATTTTTAAAGTAATGTAATGACAACTTAATAACCGCACGCCATCTTTGTTTCATCTATAAATTCTACCGACTGATTTTACACATATTTACGCACGGATTCTAAAAACATGTCACTAGCGTAAACCACCCTGTTTGTAGCTTCTGTTTGTCAACGGGGTTTTGATATTTAGTGGGGTCGATTCAACCCTCTACCCGTGCAATGGGTGTGCTACTGGCTACTGGCTACTGGCTGCCTGCCACACACACACATGACAGCGCCAAAGCAGACTAGATCTACACCCGTTAATGTGGTTGTTGTCTGGGTTTTAGGTTTCAATTATGTGTTTACCTCCCTCCTGCAACTGATTTAGTTACTCCCCCTCCCATACACACAGAGCATGTATGTATGTATGTATGTGTGTGTATGTATGTATACACACACACACACATATACAGTATATAAAGACACCAGTGTTGGCAGTAACTAGTAGCTGTAATAATATAACTTTCTTCTGTAACTAGTAGTGTATTTACTATTTCCAAAAGAGTAATACTATTACAATTTCTAACCCAAGTAACTAATGGTTACTGCATTACAAGAACGAGATTGAACCAACCTGTCCAATCATCTGGTTTGAGAGGCTGCAATGTTTTCACTTTGGCTGATTGTTGACTCCTAAGGTTCATTATTGTTCCAGTAAAGAGGATTCACTTCTAATATGAGCTGGCTACACAGGTTGTCATTTTTCGGGAGGGGCAAGACAGGCTAGAGATTGTTTTAAAGTAATATAGTAATGTAATTACTTTTAATACCCAGTAATAAGTAAAGTAATGTTATTACTTTTTGAAGGAGTAATACATAACTAGTAATATATTACAATTCCTGAGTAACTTGCCCATTAGTAATAGACACACAGTATATAATATACTGTGTGTATGTATGTACAGTATGTACGTACACGCACACACACACCTCAATGAGAGAAGTCTGTTAACGGCAATTACGGCAAATGGTGTGAAGGAGGGAATCATCCGCTTATAACAGCCAAACATTCATTTTGTTAAGCCAATCGTGTGATTGAACTTATGCAAGCAGACAGTTGTGCATGCGTAGTAAAATTACCCTTTGGGGAAAAGGCCTTTGACAAAATATTTTGCAGGAGTTAAGTGTTTTAAGCTTCATCAGATTTAACTGTTTTTTAATTTCCCAGCAGAGACCATTGAAAGTGCAGCTACTGGCTCTCTCTAGCCTTTAGATAATAGTAAAATCCATTTAGATCATATGATATTAACTGGCCGGAGGTGTCTGGCCAATTACAACGTTCCCTCACTCCTTCCGTTCCTATGTAAGGCCTCGTCAACTCACTTAGTCTTAATATAGTTCCAAAGTTCCCTGTAGCTTTGTGTTCCTTGCGCCATGTGGGCCCATCTGACCCTTGCCTGCTGCTCTGGTTTCCCGGTTTGTTTTTCCCAGTACCCATTTCCAGTTTCTGTTTTGTCTCGCCTGTCTTTGACTTCTAAACTGCTTTGACACATTTGGACTTTGCGCTGCGGTATAAATGAAGACATCTGCAGTCTGGTGGCTAAGTCGCTGTGCTGTGCATCATGACAGCCCAGTAATGTCTCAGTGGCCTATACTACGAAGGGAGGTAACTGGCTTATCCAGGTAACTCCTAGAGTAACTTTGCGATGTCGGGTGTAACTTGCAGAGCGACCCATACTACGAAAGGTGGAGAGGTTTTGTGTGAGGCATGCTGTCATGGCAATTTAAGCTGCATCTCTAAACTGCTCCGAGCAGTTCATCTTTGTGGTTAACCCGATGTTATCCTATAATTACTGCATCGCCTGGTGGTGAAAAGATTAGGCCTTTACCGCAAATTGATTATTTTAAATGACATTATAGCACAGCAACACAGCATTTATGGCTATTAAAATACACCTTAAACATTATCAGTTATGTATAGGATAGCAGCATGCCCGCCGATTTATGTTCCACGAAAAATAATATAATCAAATCATAGCAGTTTTAGTTTTTGCTTTCATTAAGAACTATATTACTTTCTTAAATCAAGTCTAATTTAGCTATTAACATTTGCATTATGATGTTAGCTATTAACATCATAAAGCCTAAATAAAGAGTATTTAAATTCCTTGTCTACCCCCGCGATCGGAATAATCGGGCCATTTGTGAACCAACCGTACCCCCTTTATGTGAACGCGCACAAACGCAAACGAAGTTAACACAGACTCAACAAACCAACATCTTCATCGCAATCATCGCAGTTTAACACCAGTTAAAGCAGGCAGAGTTTGTCCACCCTGACCTTCCCTGATAACCCCTAGTTAATCAATTAAAAACCTGCGTAGTACTGTGCGTAGTAAGTGCATTTTCAGATTTGTATTTTTTTCAGCAGGGGTTGTTAAAGTATTTTCAATTCAACCAAATATGTAATAAGGCTACTTGCTAATTAAAGTATATCAATGTATTGCTGATGTAAACGCAATACAATTAATTAAATAAATGACTGTAACCAATTAAACCAAGTAATTAAGCATTGGCCCTGAAGAACCACAATGTAAAATAATGCTTAATACCTGGTTATCGATGCATCTGAACTGCCAGGTCCACCGGGCATTGTAAAGAAACGGTCGCAGGTCGAAGCGGTTATCGTCGGGACTGTAGCTCTCCGCGTGGTAAGACGGTGTCGCCGTAGTCATCTTGTGACGATTCACCGAGTACATTCGAAAGAAGTGCTTCACCTTCAATGCAATCTAAACCAAAAGGACACAAGCAAATGTGATATTAATGTGTAGATATAAAACTAAATTTGGTCACAAGTTACGCAGGTAAATAAACTACTGTATAACAACAGCTAGGCAAGACAGGTCGACTCTCTTTATAATGCATAATGTGTAAAGTTAAACATCATTATGTGATTTCAGGTTTATTACCATTTACCCAAACTATCTTAAGACCTATTTTACACAGGGTATTTACAGTATATGCTGTCCAAAATGACCATTATCTCTCTGTATCACCACACAGGCACTAATGTATGCTAGTTTAGATTCAATTAAAACCTTGTAAGACCTGAGGTGATAAATATCCGATGTCACTTAGCTCTCCAATATACACATTTACAAACGTTTCTTAAAAAAAACCACAACAAAAAACACATTTACTATCAATGGCCAGACAAAATAACCTATTGGCTATGTAAATGTCTTAAAAAGAAAAAGAAAAACTTGCAAATGTGTTTTTTGGAGCGCTAAGCAATGTTTTCTTTGGACTAAAATGGGTCTTCCAGGGATAATAATTAAACTAATCCAAACCAATCTTAACATCCAGACTTTGTGAGGAAGCTAAGGATCCCATCAGATCCTGGTGGACGTTGTCCACCATTGAGCGCTTACTGACTGTGACGGCCCTGCCTTGTTTGAACAGAGGCCTGTGATGGTTTTCTCCCTATTGACTGGATGAGTAGGCCCCAACTAGTTAATTAAGTGCACCTGGGCCTATTCCAGAGTAGCCAGTGGCTGTTTCTTAATATGCCTTCTTTTCTGTTCTTGCGGACTTGTTAAACGTCATCATTCACAGCCAAGTACTCTTCCAATTCACAAGTTGGCATCTAGCCAAGAACGGATAAAATACCAGAAAGGGTTCTCGATTAACGGCTTTTACCAAGGATGCACCCAGTGATGACTTGTGTGTGAACTTGTCAGCGGAATATCCTAGAATGCATTTCGAATCAACAAGCGGCAATGGCAGTCGAGAAAACACACAACAATACTGGCTATACTTTTCGAAATACTACTGTTATTGTGTCACAAAATGCTATTTTAAGAGTTTTTGGCGAATATATATGTTTTAACTTCAGATCTGTGGTGAATTCATCAAGATTGAGTCTAGTTTAAAATTTGCTACAATGATTTCGTAGATGTGAAGTCCCGCTTACAGGCCGTCGGCTGTCAAGCGTTCATGTTGACGTGTCGTATTGTCATTCCTAGGTATTGCGCAATAGCCTAGAGCCTAGATCTCTCACTCCCAGCCCTCCGCCCACTGACCCCATATTGGTTTATACTTACTTTAGACTAGATTAATCTAGATTAGTAGTACAATAACTACTGTATGCAAATGTAGTTTAGTTTAATCTAATCTACGTGTGGTAATTGGAGGCAGAACATTCTATTCAGCATGTATCGCATGTACACACAAACATAATAGTTGGGGGGAAATAAAACTCAAATGGACCATCTACATTCATCAGAAAAACTGACAGTAAAGCCTTGATGCCACCTGTTTTACACTAAATTTAAAATCTGATAATAAAGCACACGCAGTACATTTTACACCAATGGTCCCCTGCGTTTGCTCACTGCTCCCCCCCTGTGGCCAAACATGGCACAGCACCACTTAGACTAACCTGCAGGGGAGAGAGTGTGTCCCTCCAAGTGTGTATGAGTTTACAGAACATGCTGTACGGGCCGCACTTGGAGATCTTCCTCAGCCGTCCAATCACAGACAGCTCTGAGTAGGTCATCCCCATGTCTGCCTAAAATGGAGGGGAGGAATTACATTTGGAAGGGGGCAACTGATTTCCAGTGCAAAGTGTCCCTACGGACACACAGCAGTGTTGGGGTGACACACCCAAGACTGGAACTGTTTCACTTTTGCTCCCACAGAGATGCATTACATTTCGGTCTTGTTTTCTTTCTAATATCTTTTGTATGTATGTATGGATGGACACGTCAACGGAGAAAAAGAAAAAAAAAGTATTAAAAAAAAAAAACTAACAAAAAAAGCCGGTAGGTGTGAATTCATGTGACAGAAAATAGTATAGTGAGTACCTCATCAGTCTGCGACACCTGTCCGTCTGTCAGGGGCTCCAGTTCAGCTGTAGGTGGCGCCACAAGAATGCTACAGTGGAAAATGAAACCATAGAGGTTAACCTTTATAGACCTGCAGCGGATATTTCCTTCACAACCATATTCACCACCCCTCCAAAAATATCAACAGTGGCTTAGATATGTAGAACCAGGTGCTTTTTTTATGCCATTTATTGAGAGGTGCTTGGGTGCTGTTGATTGTTTTGTTATTTTAAGTAATTTTTTATCATGAATGTGTGTCTGTCTGACGAGTGCTATATGCCACTCAACGCATTTCCAAAAGTAATTAATAAATTGAATAATACTGGACTAGTAACATATATATATATATATATCAAAGAATACATTTGTGATTTGTGCCCTGTATTAAAAATGATTTAATGTTGACAGACATTTTTCCCAAACAACAAAAGTAACCAACTAAAATCTCCAACATTGCTATTCATTCTGAAATAAATACACATTTCAGACTACAGTAGGTAGTGATTCAAACATATTCAAACACCCTTTATTGTTATGGCTTGCTATCCCATTATCCGGGCCCTGTGCAGATTGTGAGCAGATATGATCAGGTGACCCGACATTACCCTTGGAGAGCGGTGAGCTGAAAGTGATCCACGCAGTAGAACAGGAAGTTCTTGAGGTCCGTTTTGCTGATCCCTCCTATCGGGTTGATGTCGGCACTGGAGCAGTCATACTTTGTGAAGTACCCAGTCAGACTTGGCAGGGCAAAGACAAGTGTTGTTGACAAACCATTATACTGACACAAGTTAAGTGTACTGTTCATATATTGACAAAAAGGACTTAATTGTACTCCAAGTCGCTTTAAATAAAAGTGACAGTGTGGCTCAAGTGAAACCATGCTCCCTGAATATTTTCAGTTGGTTAGAAGTGTAAATTCAGTGGTGTGCTACAGATTTACAGCATATTATTGTCAATATAAATTGCTTTGTTTAACATTAAGGTTTTGGAAGAGGAGATCTTAAAGTGACTCTTAATTTGTGTCAGGATTGGAATGTTGCTTGTCATTGAAACCATCGTTAGGCTGCGGTCACACGTACACAAATGGGCAGGCGACGGACCATCGCCTTCCGATGCAAAATTCATAATCAAAGCCTCCTCCGTTCCATCCTGCCTCGCTAAAAAAACTATAGCCAATTGCAGCCCTCTGGGATCAACCACAGGCATCCTTGCTGTTGCCTGAGGCTGCGTGTTTAGGTCAAAGTTCATCAGTGTTGAACGAAATGAAGATGTCAAATTTCTTCGCCACAGGAAGCAAATGGTTATTCGCACCTTTGCTCGACGCTCGTTTGGAATAGATGTAAATTGGAGGCGAATATTAATTTTGCGCACGTGTGACCGCACCCTCCAAAAAAACAGTGTGTGAGAGTCAGCCATGTTCATGTTATCATCCCTCAGTACCTCTCATCAACGTTGGCAGATCCCAGAACCAACAGGCCCCCTGGTCTGCCCTGGCTCCACAGGCTGAGCTGGGCAAACAGGTAGGCCAGAACCATCCTTACACGGGCCTGGAGAACACACACACACACACACGAGCACACACAAACACTCATATACACACACACACATTTCAAAGGTCCTTAAAAGATCCTGATTCATAAAGTATAGTGTGATACAATAAAATTCCTGCTGCCACAAGAATGCACATCTTTAGTGGAACCCAGGAACAACACCATGCAAAGTGCATGGGCAACATTACTTAACAGAAGTAGTAGACAGACTGGTCTAACCCACCTGTACATTCTGGAGAGCTAGGTTCTCCCTAGGGCTGCCTCCATTGGCACGAAACTGAGGTGACTTCCCTGAAACCATGGAGAAAATGCCCAGCATGCCTTTCACGGCCATGTCTATGTTGATATTCACGTGAGAGCTGTAGAATAACACACGCAACGTGCAATTTGATCCGAGAATTGCACAAAAGAGGTTGGGTACATCTGTATAAACAACATTATTCTCAACGGAATCCTCTTCTAGAGATTTGTGGTGAAAAGCTGCATGCACTGTGGTCTAAGATGGCAGCTTACATTTGTTAACATAAAATCTCAGAACAGATTTTACTTCTGGGTGATTGCAGAAGGAAGTAAAGTCAAAGTAAATGACCTCAGCATAAGATGGGTCATCTTCTACAATCACTGTAGTTTCTGCCTGAGAGATATAGACTGAGATAGACAGAGAACGTGCTCTTACGGTTAACACTTTCTTAGAAACCTTAAGATAGAACAGATACATTGATATATAGTTTGTATTGATGTTTAGATTAAATGTGATTTCATCATTGTTCCTAACCTATAGCCTTAAAAACCTCCAAGGGAGATAAACTGCTACCGATTATCTCAACTACTACAACTGCATGCTTCACTTGAATGTATTGAACAGTATTTACCTCCATGCCTTTATTAAACGTTTAGGTTGTGACCAGAGAAATGGCCTAAGAATGTAATTATCTAAGAAAACATTATGAAGTTTGTTTTTCTTCATAATCTTCCCATCAAAACAATAAAGAGTCCCCATGCATTCCTGACTGTTATCTCTCGTAACTGTAAGATTTCCTATCAAACCTTGCAACTCTGCCAATCTGTCAGTCAAGCAATGAGCGGTCGGTTTACCAGCAGCGCTGCTAACCTGCCGATCTGGTCGGCCAGCTCCTTGGCCCTGTTCCGCGTGCCGTCGGAGGAGTTCTCGCTGGCCATGTAGCAGGTGGTAAACAGGCGACCACACAGCTCCCTGGGCTCCCGGGGAACGTAGGACGGGTCCCCGGCCACCCTCCGCACGTCCTGCAACACCTGGCTGTCTGGAGAGGGGAGAGGGAGGGAGGGAAAGGGGTCTCGGCTTTGGTGGAAGTACAATGCTTACAACAATGCTAATGCTGCCTACAAAGTTGAATGATTCCCTGTGGTTTAGGAGGATGTAGGCTACAGCGCTAATTAACGGCTGATAAACAGTATTTCACCACTGAATAAATCAGAAGCTGGCCTACAGTTCCTGCAGTAGAAGGTACAGTGCCAGAGTAACCCCACAGTACAGTTCCTACTACAGGTACAGTATTACAGTGACAGGTGGGCACATTACGAGAGTACAGTACTTACTGCCATCTTGTACGGCCCGGCACAGCAGCGCACACATGGAGTGGACGATGCATGCGGTGGAGGAGCTGTCCACACCTCCGCTGAGAGGCAGCAAAAACCCGGCCTGGGACAGCAAACGCCACAGAACTATAACAATACTTAGTAATAGGTGTGGTGACATTTTCCATTTTGAAATTGTACATTTTTGCCATTTATCGCTAATTTTTTCACAAGCTACTGTATTTTGTAGCATTTAGCTACAATTTTTACCCGCAATTATGAATAAATATAACTATTCATCCATCCATCCATCGTCCCCCGCTTATCCAGAGTCAGGTTTCGACTAATTCTTCATAATTGCTGCAATTATACAGCAGTGCTTCAGGCCACTCTAAAGCAGTGTACAGGATTGCCTCACCCATTCACACACCGAATTTCTAATTGGAGCAATAAGGGTTAGGTCGGTGTCTTGTGGACACTTTGACATTCAGCCAGGCATTCAAACCCGCAACTTTTTTTATCCCCCGTTGCCCCCCCAATTAGCTAGTCAGGTGCCGGCACTTAAATGTTTATGTCACTTAAAGAAAACGTCAATACTGTGTAGAAACTTAAGTGAACTTAACTTAATTAACTTACTTTTCCGTTTTAGAATTTAACTAATATTTTGGAATTGTACATTTTTGCCATTTCTTATTATAACTCAAGTTATGTTTTAGAAGTTAGCAGAAATGTTTGCTTGCATATATATTCATTAGGCTTCAACATGATGGGTAGACTATGAAATCTACAGTATCGCTGTTGTGTGTCGAGGCCATAGGTTAAGACACTGCCACTACAAAACCCTGGGACTCCACCCACCAGCTGCAAGAGTTCTGGGAATATCTCAAATATCACAGCCCTCTACACAGCCCTCTACACAAACAAAGCAAGAAAGGCTTTCCTTTACAGGAATGCCTCCCAATTGTAGGTGTGGGATCTATGATTACATAGAGATCCTACCTACCTACTCTTATATATATATATTGTGGACATCTGCTGTTCTCATTATAGACCTGTTATAGCCTATTATTGAGAACTGGCGTAGCTTGATGTCTCAGAGAGCTCTTTTTAAAATCTGCTCCTATTGTACTAGATTTTAATGTTTGTATATTTGCACCCTGTGTTACAATTTTTTTCAACAGCGACCATAACATATTTACTCGCTGTGTCTTTCTCGGTTTCACCAATGACTAAGCACTTTTCTTTAGCAGAACAGGTTCCTTCCACCTGTCCTCCTCACAACACAAGTAACAGCATACACATGCGTGTGTGTGCGTGCGTGCGCGTGCGTGCGTGCGTGTGCCTGCGTGTTACTTTGCAGCCTCTGAAGAACTCTTTGAACTACTTTGAACTCTTCCCTTGGCCACGCTTTATATTAAATTACCCAGGATGCCACTCTTTACTGTTTATTCATATTATTACAATATTACATATAAGCACCGACAGCAGTAACACGCAAATAAGTGAATTCATAATAAGAATTTTCATACAGCTGAATTTCAGTTCTATGTATTATGTTTTTATAAGTCACCATTCAGGACATTTGCTGGAACTGCTACAGAATTAGTTCCTACCCACCTGCCCACTTCTCCTGAGGTAGTCCCACAGCCAGCATGCAGGTCCTAGGCTAAAGAACACATTGTTTAAACATCAGAGCCAAAAAACTGACAACAACTGCAGTCAACAGCACAGTAAAAATCTATACATGCGATACACTTATTAGCCAGAGGGGGCAGAGCTGAGCCAGAACTGGCACACAACAAAAAGGTGGTGTTTGGTTAAAAAAAAAGTAGTTAAGCTCAACTGATATATTTTATGATGATTGCAGGCAAAACACGAATTCGGCTCAGGAATTGAATTGTGCATGTTTGCATGTTGATACAACCTGACAGAAATAGACAGTTTCTTACTACTAGTAATAATAATTAGTTCCCACGCAAGGCTAACTAATTTCTTGGAATAATAATGTGCAGCAATTCCATGTGTGAGACTTTATAACATTTAACAACATCAGCTACTGATTAATTCAAGCCACTCTTTTCGAGTAGGCTAAACTTCCACATTATATGTGGCTATAGTTTACAAAGCCACCAAGAGGATATGCAAATAGCTTTTATTTTGCTCATAATGCAATTCCAGCCAGTGGTTGCTACTGTAGCTGGCACCTGATCTCTTCCTCTGGGGTGTGGAACTGCCACATGATTGGTTGGTGGGTAGGGAGGGACACATCATCATCAGTGGACAAACAGAAGTCAACTTTGACCCGGTGACACGGTTTGGGCTCACATTCCTGGGATTAGAAGAGAGGAACTCATAGCATGTAGAATAAAAAGATACATGTGATGTAGTAATAAAATATATCCGATGTGTGTAAATCTGATGGGCATGCAAAACATCCTAAAAACTGACCTTCTCCAATAATACTAATATGTCTATTGTAACTGTCTTGGGCTGTCTCTGTGATGCAGCAACTTAAAAGACATCAAGCCAAGCTCATCTATTGGCTACGGACAGGCTAATTAGCTAATTCATGATATCTAAAAGCCACACTGCAGGCCTGCTAGTTTCAGTCAGCGTCAATGCCCCCAGTAGTCAGTAGACACACTCAGCTGTGAATAATGCTCAACTCAAATACATTCCAGCACGTATTCTTACACAAACAAACTGCTGTGAAGTCACACAAAATTCATGTATGCATAGCTAAAATGTTGTTTACCGTAATAAAAGATAAACTAAGGGAGTCATTAAAAGCGCATATGTAAGATTTTATTTCCGGGGAAATTAAAGAGGACAGTGTTAGAAATAGAAAGATTTTACAGTGTACAGTACAGTGAGAAAGTTTATGTTGTCTCACCATATGTGGTTGGCAAAACTCTCCTCTGTAGCTACGCACATCTTCAAGATCAAGGGTGGCAGTCACAACCTCCTGCAATGCCACAACATACACAATCACAATCTAGTTTTGCTTGTGTTCATATAGTCTTTGCATGTTTGCTTTGGAAATCTGAAGGTGAGTTAAGCTCCATCTCCCAAGATGCATGCTCTCTCTCTCTCTCTCTCTCTCGTTTAAAAGTTAACATAATAAATAAACTCTTAAACTCTTAGACTCTTAGAACTATCTCACAGCAGTGTTTTCATACCACATCCTCCATGGAAAACTGTGCTCCATGTGCCACAATGTCCCCGTTGATGGCCACCATGGCACAGCCATCGTAGTAGACACGATCCCCATCACAGCCTCTTTGGTTGGCATACAGGTAGATACCCCCGGTCTACCAACAATCAAGTACATCATTACGGTCAATTCTGTTTCCGATACTGATTGACTGATACTGAAGTTGTGTTGGTAAAGCCACTGTATGAATGCAATACCTTGCTGGTGGCTGACTTGATCAGATTGACTCTGCAGTCAGCCTTGCGTAGTTCATGGTGACTGGCAGAGGCATTCGTAAAGATTTCTACCCCATCCAGTCCCATGTCTATGTGAGGGCTGGGTAGTGGAGAAAATACACTTAGTTAAAGGCAGGGTACACCTCAAGAATGCGTGCTAACATGGAGCTAAATTCCCTCAGAAGCTCTACCCCTACACACGGAAATGCATTGCAAATCTTAGGACTGTGTTACTGGAGAGGGAGTGAAGGAAATATAGAGCTGTCCATTTTAAAGGTAAATATGTGCATTTATTGACTGCTAATTACAAAAAAATGAAGTTGTATATATGAAAATGAAGTTGTGTATATATATATATATATATATATATATATATATATATACACAACTTCATTTTCATATATATTCATATATATTTTCTCCACTACCCAGCCATCACATAGCACACCTGGAACTGTTTTGCCTCTCCATGAACCATGTGACTGTAGACATTTTTGAACTTCCAATAGAGTAACTGTTATTTCCATGGCTCTGGTTAAAGGCAGGGTCCGCCTCAAGAACGCTTGCTAACATCAAGCTCAAAACAAACTCCCTCAGAAGCTCCGCCCCCACACACCGAAATGCATTGCAAAGCTTAGGGCATTGTTACTGTGAGTTGCTGTGTTGGCCCCTTTGTTCATGTTCTTATTTACGGAGGCAGGGCTGTGTAGAAGTACACCTTTTTTTCCAGCACGCACAGAGAACGGTAATATAGGAAAATGCGAGATATTTGGTGAATTTGACACAAAGTGTATTAACCTACAATTATCTTACAGTCGCTGACTAAACATATTAAACCTAACTCCCAGTCAGACAAACCACAAGGCTTCATCCGTTATCGCCAGGCCTCAACAATAATGGTGAATTTATTTTACAATGCATGAAAAACTAAATGTCCCATGCTACCCCTCAAACAATCCCCTATCTCTCCACCTACCTTCTAGGACTCCAGAGCTCAGCGCATATCTCACTGCCAACACACGTATCTTTGGTGGACAGGACACAGTCACCAAAAGGAACAGTCTCCTTCAAACACAAGAGATGTAATATGTTAAACCATTTGAAAATTATGAGTTAGAAATTCATGATGTGTTTTACCTGTCTAGTAAACTCCTGAATCATTCTGGGCAGGAAATACTCCTCTACACACCTAAGGTGAACAGACAAACTTATCAAAACAGCAGACACGCTTATTTTACACTGGCACCTCTGCTAGGGGATTGCATTTAGCTTCATAATAGGGTTTTAATAAAATACTATTGTTGTCCATCTTTGTCATTACATAGTAATAACCAAATGTGTACTGACTTTACTAACAAAAGGGTGCATTTATTCCTTGAGAATAGTTTATCAGAGCTATCTTATAGTGCCAGCTAGTGGTGTAGATGCAGTAGTGCAATGTTAACTCTACAAACACCTGAGTGTGTATGTATACCAAGTAATTTAATAGTCTATGAAATTGTTTAGATCTCCTTCAACTTCAGAAACATAGTAACTGCTGATGTGAACAGGTTTCATTGCTAGGGTGACAGCAATGTACGCCCATTACTAATAAGACAATACTTAGTTTTCAATATACTATTAATAAGAAAGATACTGTAAATGTAATGGATACATTTAGCTAAATTATGAAAATGTAAATGTAGATGTAACCAACCTTAACTTATTCCAAGGCGAGAACCACCGTAACTCCCTGTAGTTTCCCTGGTTAGCCATTTGCATTTTAGGCCTGATCAGTAAAATCTTCCTGTGGAATGGAATAATAATAATAATAATAATAATAATAATAATAATAATAGCAGAAATGTGCACTACTAATACCATTTAGTAAGAAAAACTCCGAAGCCATTGATTTCAAATGTACTAAAATAAACATTTGTATCCAATTAATTCAAATCCAATGATTACAATCCCATCACTGAGTCTGTAGACAACACTGCAGCCTACCGGGCCAGTGCATCATTCTCTCTGGATGAGTGTTGTGCAATTCAAACCCTTACCGATGACACATGCCTACCTGTTGAGAAACAGAACACGACAGTTGTAGCGTACATTGCGGTGCATTACGGGCCTGGAAGGGACAAATGGACAAGTGGCATGATTATAAACAATAAGAGACTTTGTATATTAATTAATATACAAAACCAACCCCGACCAAGAGTGTGTGTTGAATGAATAGCCCCGCTCTCTTCTTACAGACAGAGCCAATTGCAATAGATTTTGTTGATGACACAGTGTAGGGCAGGCAATTCCACTTTAACGTGTTTTTATGTGGAGACTATAGGGGTTAATGGGAAAACATGCATAATGAGGAAAAATTTAATACTCAAATCCCAATATTTAAAATCAAATACATACCCAACGAACGAATACCTGGGTAATAGAGTATCTGAGGCTAGCCCTACAGTATAAAATCCTACCTAGAGAACCTTGTGCATCATGTAAAATAAAAAGGTCATATGGATCAAATATATTAAAGTGCTTATGCATTAAACCTAGTACCGACATTCCCACATCACAGATGATGTCCTCTGTAACAGGAGATTCCAGAAGTTTCCTGAGAACCTGGAAGCTGTGGAGCAAAATGTCCGACTCGTAGAAGTGATCTGCACAGCCGTAGCCACTTGAGAACAAAACAAACAGGTAAAGTGTTAGAGAAACATAAAAACAGTAAGTCATAATATGAATTAAATTTACATTTGAGGTGTGAGTGTTTGGGAAATACACAAATCTAGTAGCCTATACCATAATGCAGTGATCCCCAAAAGGTGGCCTGTGGGCCAGGTCCGCCCCGCAAGAGCAAAATGTTTGGCCCGCAAGGACCCATTGGCAAATGTAAAGCACAATATAAACATGCTCTGAAAGACTCTACCACATTTAAATTTACTGCCACACTGTTTGTCTTCCATCTGTGTCCGTGTGTCAGTTTGACACACACATGGTCTGAGGACCCACCCACACACTGGCCTGGCTATCTTAACCAAACATAGCCAAATATGAGGCCAAAAGAGGGTCTGGCCAGTCTGCAAAATGCATTGGCATGTTCAGTGGACTGAAAGTTCAGAATGTTCACTTAACATTTTTACTGAACGACATGTTTCATTACAATCTTATTTCATTTTAAATGTATCCCGTCTGATTCTGATAGTAAATTCATGGTGTATAAAATGTTGAAACACAATCATGGACATATCCCCCCTGGCTTTGATTGTACGTTAAGTAAACGTCTAATAGCCTATACCATAATGCATGTACTTAATTTGTCAGCAGCCTTGGTGGAAGGAATAAAGGGACTGAACAACATAACAACAATGACTTAACAAATTGATGTTAAAAATCTACACAACTCTATTTGTGTCCCTTTACTGAAACCAGCATTACAAAACGCTTCGAAACTCATTGAAACACTATTCATGCCGCTCCCAACAGTTCACTAGTCTCGTCTCTACTCCTCTCCCTTGCAGAGATCCCTGCTCTCCCTGCAGCCAGTGTATAAACAGTGAGCTGGGTGGAAATCTGAGATTGTTAAGATGTCATAACAAATAAATGAGTGGACCATGCCTTGTCCACCTTACCTTATTTCCAGCTCTGGCCCGAGTCGGTATTTAGCTCCATGAGACTTTGCAATGTCAACACCTGGTTAAACAGAGACAAGTGATACGTGTTGTTTAAGTTGTTTTGGATTTGCTAAAGCACACATCTGTCTTTACCACATCGTTTTCCTGCAGCTACACGCGTACAATGTGTCTGTCTTAAAGCGAGATTGACACTTTGCAGATGTGACTCTGAACTTACTTTTTATTATCCTTTCCAAGTTCCCGTCGAAGTCTAAAGCCCATTGATTCAAGGAACAAGTAGCAAGAGTAACTTTCCGTCCCATTTTTCTTAAAAGCTCAATCAAATCAAATATAGTTTGTGATACCGTAAATGCCAGCATATAATAGCTTCACATTAGTCTTTATTAATATGATATTAATAGCATGCCATACTAGCGTACAGTAGGTAGTATGCTACTTGTACCAGCTACAAAACATAACCACCAGCACGCACATTAAAGAGACAGTACGGCTCTCACTGTGCACCACTGGCCGCACGACACAGTGCACTCAAGCGGTAGCTATGAGTATTGCAGCTGTTCATAAAAATAGTGGTGAAGTAGGGGAAAA